>JAADVN010000489.1:0-17635 GCA_023335535.1 Globisporangium spinosum | reverse complement strand
TGTGCCCGCATTTCCTAATCTCAACTCTCTAGCTAGCAGCGCCCACGTGAACCAGCCCAAGCGCTGCAAGAGAGACCGATAGACAGCACAGCGCGCTCGTGCTGAAGCCAGGAAAGGACAGCGATGGTGAACAAGATCAAGAAGTTCTTCAAGTCGATCGGCAAGTCGTCCTCGTCGACGACGGGCTCAGCGTCCATGAGCTCGGCGAACGGCGGCTATCCGCTGCTCACGACGATCGACAACCAGTTCTGCCACCAGCCGTACCAGCAACAGCAGCAGGAGAGCCACCACTCGCGGAGCAACAACGTGTCGCTCTCGAGCAGTCCGTCGTTCGGGCTCAGCACGGATAGCGGGATGGGGATGGCAGCGACGGAGGGCAGTGTGTCGAGCTTCGACAGCACGAGCGCGTCGCCGCACAGGAATCAGAACGCGATTCGATGGGGGCTCTTGCTGCCAAAGATCCCGAGACTGGTTGCGGAAGCCACAGCTGCGTCGTTATCAGCCGACAGCAGCAGTAACAACAACAATGCTGGAAGCCTCCACAGCAGCCAGAGTCCGCCGTCGTCACTGTCGCAAAGCGACGACAACGCGGAGATGAACGCGCTGCTCGAGATCCTCACGCAGATGGCGCCGAAGGAGCTCCAGACGCAGATCGCGCAATACTACTCGGGCGACGCATCCGCTGGAAATTCGCCCATCAGTAGCAATACGCCAACAGGTACGAAATAGTCTTTTCGCACTCTATCTAGTTTGGTTTGGATGTGGATGTGCACTGACAGGGCTGTGTGCTGCGTGTGTTTGTAATTGTAGTGATGATCTCGAACTGGGAGCAGCGCAAGGTGTTTCGCCAGTGTCGTCGCTCGCTGCTCCTCTGCTGGAAGTTCATTATCGCGCAGCTCAACGACGAGGCCGCGCGGGTGCCGAGAGAGCTCAAGGAGACGTACTTCCAGCTCATTGGCCTCATCGCTGAGCGCGTCGAGTTCAATTTGAGCGGCGATACGAGCGCATCATCATCAACAGCGTCTTCAAGTGCGCCACACAGTGCTGTTCGTCGAGAGGATAATTCGGGCCACATGATGGGCTGGACTGTGAATTCTTCCACAGCCACCTCGACCACAAGCTCGATCAACTCCGTTGACACCGATAGCGGCAACGCGAGCGACAACACCACGAACACCAGCTCGAATGGTGATGAAGGCGTCGACGGCGAGTGTGACCTGTACCTGTATCGCTGTTCGCTGGTCGCGACGTTCAAGTATGTGGTCGAGAACATTGAAGGTGCGAAGCTCAACAGGCGCTCGTGGATCACGCCCGCGGAGCTCCAGTTCTTTGCAAAAGTGATCGCGATCTGCTTCTTCCGGATTCCCGCCATCCAGCGCATGGTCATCGACCAAATCTACTTCACGTATCGCCAGAAGAGATGGACCAACACGGCGACATCGTCGTCACCGTCGTCAGACGACAACCAGCCAGCAAGCTCAAGTAGCAATGGAGGAGGTCGCCCGACAACGCCCGAAACGCTCAGTCGGCCGAGTCGTCGACGGTCTTCTTCGAGATTGGGCAGCGGTGTCACGTTTGCAGGCTCACTGAGCCGCTGGAGCGAGTTTGAAGGCCACGTGCTCTCGGAGTCAACAGCTGATGAGAGCAAAGACTCAAATATGAAAGAGGATGCTGCAGCTGAGAGCAACCAGAGCTCCCACCAGCAGCACCAAGCGAGCAACGCCTCGTTGCCAACGCGAGCTGCGATGGACAGGTTCAAGCGCACGAACCCGACGCTGTACCACTGGCCGCGCTACGTACCGTATCTCGCGCCGTACGCCGACAGCGACGTATTCCGCATGAACGACTCGGTGCGGACGAGTTGGCTCGAGAAGCTCAGTCACGACGGCGAGTTCTTTGCGGTGTTCATGGGCCACTACGCGCAACACGCTGAGACGTGTGCAGTAGGCGAAATCGTCTGGAGCTGCTTGCCTGGGTATCCACTGCTGATTCGCGTTTCGCTGCTGCTTCTGAAAGAGGCGGGCTGGAGCAAGTGGCTGTACATGCGCGAGAACACGAGTGGGAGTTCTGCGCCATCGTCAATGATAATGAACGGAATCGACTCGCCGTCCTCCAATCAGCAAGGCGAGCGCGACTCGTTTGAGCTCAAGTCGATCCGAGGCATCGGCACGGTGTTCGAGTCTGCCGTGCACTGGCTGCGCAACAAGGAGTTGCTCGAGAGCTGCACGCTCGCGGTCTACGAGTGCACGAACGTGCTGAACCCGCGCAGCGTGAGTTTTTGCTTGACAAGGTTTGAAGAATGGTTCAGTGCCACGGCTGCGCTCGTGCCTGGGGATGTCGAAAAGCTCGTGTATAAGTTGCCGGCGTCGTTCACGGGCCAGACGTTCGCGATCGGGATTCGCCTGATGCTCTCGAGCGAGAGCTTCGAGATCCTGAACCGCGTGCTGACGTTCCTGTACAACCGCATGGAGTACTTTGATGGCGACCTGCGGCAGAGCATCCTCAAGGTGCTCGTGCAGCGGCACATGTTCTTGTTCCTGCATTGGAACGTCGACGTGCGCAGCAACTACCACCACCTGCTCGTCTACAAGCTCATCCGTGTGAACCGGTACTTTCTCGACTCGCCCATCGACCACCTGCTCATCGGCCGCCACGCGGTCTCGCAGATCGAGAACAGCATCAGCGTCGCGAACGGCTTTGACGAGTTCGACGACCACCTCGGCGGCGTGGTGACGCCGTACGCAAGTCAGTACAACTATAGCAGCAATCGACAGTACCAGATCTCTGCAAACGAGTTCAGCGCGCTGCGCATCGAGCAGGCGCTGTGGCGCGCGTTTGACGCGTGCATCGGCGCCATCTGCGTGCAGGAGCGCCGCAACGCGAAGGAGGGCAACCGCAAGTACCAGTACGAGATCCAGTGCGCGCGCAGCCGTGCGGCCGCGTTCCAGAAGCTCAACCGCAACATGATGGACGAGCTCAACCCGTCGTCGAGCGTGAACGAAGGACTGCCCGGCGGGAAGCCCTGGCTCGAACTGGACCTGCTAGATGACGAGCTGCACCGCGAGCCACCGTACTACCTGCGGTACTTGCCCGCGGAGGAGGTGTCGAGTATCGATGAACTCCGACGGCTCGCGAGCACGCTGCGGTGCCCGCCGGAGTTACAGGTGTACGCCGCGGCGTCGCTGCGCCACTACTCAGACCTGCTCAAGAAATACTACCAGGACCTAAGCCAGAACAAGTACGTCGAGGCCCCACCACTAGGATTTGTCTGAGCGAATCCACGTGAAGCGTGTGAGTGAACGAAGCGAGCCGCGGGATTAACGGGAAGTATGTTCGAGAAATAGTCTGTTGTTTACCGATACTTTGAAGTTGTGAGGAAGAGATTTGTAAGAAGCAACTTTATATAATTTGTACGCACGCACCGATATGTTCGTAATGTATCGGCTTTCAAGTATGCGCAGCCGGTCGTTTCATGGTAGTTCTTACACTTTGCCACCAACCAGCTCGTCGGTTTATTCTGGAGCACATCAGACCGCAAGAGAGATAGAAAATGAAGACGAGAAGTCAACGATCGTGAATGCAGCCCCCTTCCCCCCAGTCGGAAGCCCGGGTCTCGAGCCCTCCACGGCACCAACGCCACACAAACCGCCACCGCAAGACGTCGGTGCTCAGCAAGTCCTGCGTGCTCTTGAGCAAGTCTTCCTCGCCACGCCACAATGGCGAAGAGCAGCAGCATACATCAGTAGGTAGCGAACCCAGGATCAAGGATGTCGACTACAATCGCCCGCCGCGCCGACCAAAGACCACGTCGGTACGCCAACTTTCGCACCATCCAATACGAATGCAGGCGAAGCGTTGTGCTGATTTCTCTTTGTCGTTTGGAGTAGAAGCCGCTCATCGAGCGGCTCCTGGTCGGTCCTGGGAAAGCGCATATCCAGGAAGCGCACTCTTCAACCGCTGTTGCTACTGTTGCTACTTCAGGTTCCACTTTGCTCTTCATGACCCACTTGCCCGACTCACCACCCCGGCCGAACCGGAAGTTCACCACTCAATCTACTTCGACCTCCTCCTCATCTGAATCTGGTGACGACAATAAAGCTGGCGCAAAGAGAAAGACCGAGATGAAGCTGACGAATTGCCAACCTCCTGAAGGCGTGAGAGGAGGCAAAGCACAGCATGCAGCAGCAGGCGCAGTGCCAAATGTGATTCCAGGCTACGAAGAAGAACTAGGCGACCAGCTAGAGCGCCAGCTGCCACTCATTGCAGCAGAGATGTCCGAGCCTGAGCAGCCAGGTACGCACTCCCACTCGAGTTCTCTTAAGACCTCTAATTCGCACACAGAAGGAGAAGGACACGAAGGAGAGAATGCTTGCAAGGCGCAGAGTGCAGTCGTAGATCCAACAGCACCAACAGCAGTTGTGATGGGGAGCAAGGGAGCTGAACACAGGGAAGCAGACACTACTGAACCAGCAAAAGGTGATGGACCGCTTCGAATCAACCTCCTCGTGAACTCCTTCGAAGCGGCAGATGCAGCTGCAGCTGCAAGCTCCTCTACTTCGTACCCGCAGCTTGATACCAGCGACGAAGAGGAGGAAGACGATACGAACGAAAACGCAAGTGGTGGTACCAAATTATCAGCGAGAGTTTCAGATCAACTTGGACAGATGAAAGAGTCTGACGCCAGTATCAAGACCAGTATCCGCAACGGTAGTGGCAACATGGAAGACAGTGGCGAGCACAGCCGCTCGTTGATCACACGACGACGCATAGCGCAGGAAGAGCAGCATCGCGAGCAACTGCGCGGCGAACTGGAGTCGTACGTGACTCTGCTGACGTCGCGCAAAAGCGAGGACGGCGCGCAGCTCGTCGAGTCCCCGCGCAACTACCAGGAGGTGCTCGCTCATGTCGGAGCGCGATGTGCACGATAGGGATCCTGCGAGTGGTAGTAGTAGCAGCGGCGGAGTCAATGGCGGTCAACGAAGCTGGTCCCACGTGCTCATCCAAGCGGGGCTCTCGAAACAACAGGCGTTTGTGGGGTTTGGCCTACTGAGAGTGAGAGTGTATTGGTCGCGTGCTAGTCTTGCTCACCATTTTCTACGTGCATTTGTTCATAGGGTGCTCTGAACGAGGAGAACGAAGCGAGCGGTGGCGAAGGCGACATGGCGGCGAAAATCGCGCTCAAGATGGCTCGCGTGCGCCAGTTGGACGCGGTTCTGGGCGAGAAGCTCGGCAAGAACCTCTACGCCTCTACGGTGATCGGCAACAGCAGCAAGGGAGTTGTAACGAAGACCGAGCTGGGGAGAGCAGACCCTGGAGGCAAAGCGAAACCAATCAAGGACGCTGCTCCGAACAACAACAACCAGAACTCTGTCGCGAATGGAGACGATCCCATGGGCCACTCTCAATCACTACAAGCAGTGGTGGTGGTGGGACGAACTCAAAAGGCGGCAGCAACTTCATCAAGCGCAACCGGAAGGTGATCACGCACGGCATGAAGGCCATGCTCTCGAAGGACGAGGAATCGCGTCTCAGCCGCCTGCTTCGGGATCTGCGTGACGACAACGCCGTGGAGGCTCACGAGTCTGCAACAACGCTGGTTGGTACCCAAGGTATACTATCTGCATCAGGTATCATTCCGACTGAGCCACTGGGTCGCAACGAGTTTGAGATGGGCGCAAACGACAAGAAGCAGATCGAAGAACTCATTGTGGCGAAGCGCGGCATGTACTAGACGAGTTTGCTGCCACCAGAGGAGTACAATGACCTTGGAATTGACGACGACGACCAGAAAGCCAGCATCAGCGAAGTGCACTCAAGCACCAGCAAGAGCAAGAGCGCGTTCAACATCATCCAAGCGACGAAGAAAGAGCGGTTCCGCAAGCAGCGACTCGAGTGCACCGAGCAGGAGATCCAGTTTCTCAAGGAGAACGAGTGCATGTCGATTGTCGCTGACGATGACGATGATGACAACAGCGACATCGATAGGATGCGCCACGATGACACCTTTAGCGACGTCACAAGCACGGGAGATGACGGCAGGATGACGGCGGCGATGAGCGTGCGTTCGTTTCAGATGACGGCGTCCTCGGTCACGAACTCGATCTGCTCGACGCGCTCGGGCGTGATCTCGCGCCGTCAGTTCAACCAGTTCCTCGCGCTCGAGAAGCAGGAGTTCAAGCCCGAGACGAAGGCGAGCGCCAACGAGACCCGTCGTCTTGTGGCCTCGCTCTCGCACCTGAGAATGACGACGCTGACCACGAGTCGACCAGTTGCATGATGCTGCTGATGATGATACTTTTGATATTGGAAACTTGAGCTGCTCATTTTGATACCCCTCCTTCATTTCGATGCCACACTAATGATGATACTCAGCTCACCCACTTCAATTTCCAGAGGCGGTTTATTGTGTCCACCGTTGGCCGAACGGGTGGAAGGAGACATGGCGCAATGTCTCGTCGTCGTCGTCGTACTTGATCAGCACGTCGAGGCGCTCTTTTGGGATGCTGGCAGCGTCAAAGCGCTCGGCCCACTCTACGAGACTGATACCTGAGCACAATAGATACGTAATGACCAGCTAGTAAGCCGCTAAACTGTACAAGCATGTGTGGAGTGCGTGAGGTTGACAACGTACCTTTGGAGAAAGCTTCTGCCAGCCCCAATGCGGCTTTGTCCTGCTCGCTCACACTGTCGAGGCGGTAGAGGTCGACGTGGTAGATAATGCTGGAATTCGACGGCACCCACATAGTTAGCAACATAATAGAGTGTACACACTTCATTGTGACATCAGTTCGTCCATAGTACCTGCTCTGTGGCTGCTCGTACGTGTTCACGAGCAGGTACGTCGGTGACGTCACCTGCAGCGCTGCGTCCCCTGTCAGTTCGCGGATGAAGCCTCTCGCAAAGCACGTCTTGCCGCAGCCCAAGTCTCTGCGCATGTGCATAGAAACACATATAAGCCATTGTGATAGCATAGTCGATTAACATGTATGTAGAGTACTAATACACACATGCAATCGCTACCCTTTGAGAAAGATCACGTCGCCCGCCCGTCGGTTCTTGGCGACCTGCGCGCCGATCTGCTCCATCTCTTGCTGCGTGCGCGCGGCAAGCGGCGCGTCATTACCACGCGGGAAGAGCGGCAACACGCTGCTAGCACTCGTCGAAAGACTGGGACGATGCAGCGGCAGTGAGAGTGCGCGCAGTGAACGGATCGTTGTGTGGATCATCATCATGCTGCTTTCCAATTGCTTTTTCAACTTTGCAATTGGGTCTGAAAAAAAGTCTTCTTTTTTGTTCACGGTTGCCGATTTTAAACCAATCATAACCTGATACTGAAATGCTTTTGGTATCAGACCATGATTGAATGTTGAGCATTGACAGTGAGTTATATATCATAGCGGACGTGGTTCCACATGCTACGATATATGTCTCACTGTTCATGCTAAAAAAAGCGCACGAATCGTCAAAATTGGACTCGAAATCAATTACACCCACGCAAAAGTGCACTCAGCATGAGCTCTTCGCTCCTCTCTGGGATCAAGTTCCTGCAGGAAGGCAGCGGCGCAGACGCCAAGAGTAAACGCCCGCGCGACGAAAAGGAGCGCCGCGGCGGCAGCCGAGAGCGCAAGCACCGCTGGCAGCCAGTGCGTACCGCATCTTCCTTCTCTTACTCTCCTCGTCTTTCGTTCTGCTCAAACCACCTTGATGCTTGGGCGATGTGTCTGACGGGCGGCGATCTTATTGTTGTTGTGTAATGCATGTGTGTAGGACTGGATCAATCCTGCACTGGAGAAGCGCGTGAAGTGCAAGGACGAGAAGAAGGCCAAAACGAGCAGCAGTAAGCACAAAAAGGAGAAGAAGAGCCACTACAAGAAGCACAAAAAGCACAAAAAGCACAAAAAGAGCGCCGACTCGTCCGGCGACAGTGACGATGATGGCAGCAGCAGTGGCAGCGACAGTGCAAACGACAAGAAGCCCAAAGAGCGCGCTCTGAACGACGATGGCGGCGCGCTCAAGCAGAAGAAAGCGGCGTTGGATCGCGACGAATGGATGACGATGGTAAGGAAGGACGGAACACAGCCAGCGGTTGCGTGTGAATATTGTGTCAGACTAATGTACACTTGCCACTTCTCTTTTTTGTTACTTGCAGCCATTCATGTCGAACGCGCCACCGAAACCAGTGGAGAAGACTGTAGAAGAGCTACGCGAACAGGATAAAGCCGACAAGATCCAGCAAGAGATCGACGCGGGCATCCGCGAGCCGGTCACGGGCATGTACTACGGACTCTACGACCCCAAGAACCCCGACAAGCGGCCAATCGATATGCAACAAGATGACGACAATGCCAAGAGCGACACCGACGCAAGCGCAAAGAAAGACGATGGCAACGATGAACCAGAGCAGCCTCTGTTTGGCGACGGCGGCGCCAGTTGGCGCGCCAAGATGCTCCAGCGCGCCAAGGACAAGGCGCGGCAGACGGGTCGTTCATTGGAGGAAATCGTGCAGGAGCATTTCGGATCGCTGGACATTCTGAAAGAGAGCGCCAGGGGCTCAGCACGCTCGCATTCCCATCTGCACTACAAGCGCTACGATGACGACGGGAACGTGAAGCCCGCTCCTCATAGTAGAAGAACGCTGCCGCTTGGCAAAGACGTAAAGGACAAGACGCTCTTGGCGAGCTACTCGACGCGGATGCAGAGCTCGGTCTCGCTTCGAGGAGCGATGCGAGACGAAGGAGTCAGAGGACGAGGAAGAGGTGGAGAAGGTCGTGATGCTGGTGGGAGACGCGATGCAGCACGAACAAAAGGCGGCGTTGATGGTGAAGACGAGGAGCCTATCGACTATTCCAAGCTGCCGGACTTTGAGGAGCGCCAGCATCAGAAGAAGAATCGACACGCCTCAGAAGACCACCGCAAGCGCTACAGCCGAAGCCGCAGTCGAAGCAGAGGCAGATGCCCGGATGCTTTCGCCAAGCGACCACGAGAGTGGAGTCGTTCTCGCTCAAGATCGCCTGTAAAGAGAGACCGAGAGCCATCCAAGCAGGCTGTGGAGCAACAGAAGCCAACCGAGCGGACTTCTACTCCCGAGCCGCAAAAGAGGCAGAAAGCTGCTCCTGTTCCTGTGGTTGTTGATGAAGCGAAAGCGCAGCAAGAGCGAGAGCTTCTCGAGAAACGCAAGGCTTTTCTCTACGGTGGGCACAAGGAACCTCAGAAAAGAAAAGATCAGATTGTACAGGAGAAACGTTCATCTGACGAACTAGTAGCAGCGACCAGTACCAAGAAGCCCAGCAGTAACCAGGAAGAAGAAGCGGTGGATCTCAACAAACTCGCGGCGAGAGCTCTGCGCGCGCAGATGATGGGCAAGAAGGAGCTTTTCCACAAGCTCAAGGAGCAGCTGAACGAACTGGAGGCTAAACGAGATCAGGCGGCGGCGGCGGCTTCAGTTCCGCACTACGAGGCGATCAACAGCGCATTGCCTCCACTGGAGAAGGAGGATCTTCGGTACGGATCGCGCAAGGGCAAGAAAACCCAGAAAGACAGCAGCAAGGACGACGACATGTCGACGCTCACGTCGCTGGAAGAGCTGGTGCGCGAAGAGCGCATGACGAGTGCGCACTTGGGCTCGGGTGACATGGACTCAATCCACGCGCGCAACATCCTGCGCCTGGGCTCGCGCTATAAGGGCACTGAGGCAAACGCACAGAACCTGTCGAGCGGCTTTGACGAAGAGGACCAGCTGGACACCAAGATGTACGAGAAACGGGACTCTCGCTTGACAAAGCGAGCGGTCAGTGAGCGTGAGCGCTCGCGTGCGATTGGCGAGAGCAAGAAATGGGACGACAAGACCCAGAAGTGCGCGCTGTGTATGCAAAGCCCCGCGTTCAAGAAGCACTTGATGCTCTCGCTCGGCGAGTTCACGTACCTGGCGATCCCGAACAAGCCCGTGTTGCACCCAGGGCACTGTGTGATCGTCCCGCTCGACCACACGCCGTCGAGCACGCAGGCGAGCGAGCAGGTGCAGGACGAGATGAAGCGCTTCCAGCAGGCGCTCACCGCCATGTGCGAGAAGCAGTTTGGCACGAGTATGCTGTTCATTGAGCACACGAGCGCGCCGCACCGCAAGCGCCACACTTTGATCGAGTGCATCCCCGTGCCGCGCAACCTGGCGCTCGACACGCCGCTGTACTTCAAGCAGGAGCTCATGCAGGTGGACGAGGAGTGGTCGACGCACAAGAAGATCATCGACACGACCCAGGGCGGCGTGAAGCGCCACGTGCCGCCGCAGTTTGCGTACTTCCACATTGAATGGGCGGCCGATAGCAGGACTGGCACAGGAGGCGGTGGCTACGCGCATGTGATTGAGGACGAGAGCAAGTTCCCGTTCGACTTTGGCGTGAACGTCGTCGCGGGCATGCTGGGCGTGGACCCGCCCAAGTACGGACGTCGCGAAGCCGAAAATCGCCGCTCGTTCGAGAAGGAGAAGCAGCAGGTGCTGGGCTTTCTGAAAGACTGGGAGCGATTCGACTGGACGCAGGACCTCGACGGTGGTGGTAGTGGTGATGGAGCTGCTGGTGGAGATGACAAGGTTGACGAAGAGGAAGCGAAGAGCCATTGACGAATGGTTCAAGAGAGAGCAGAGAGTTCGTGAGATGTTACCGAGGGTAGCTCAACAGCTAATGGCTATCTTCCGATGTTTCTATGACTACCATATCAGTGTACCACCCAACTTTTTCTTGCATTGATTGATGCTTCAATATAATCGTTGAAATATCTAGTAGCAGGCTATTGATACAATAGGGATGTCCAAACATACTATTATTATTAGTGGTGGCTACTACGTTGAGCGGATTTACTGTAGCGAGGCTTCGAATTGAAAACGAGCGAGTGACTGGGTCATCATCCATCAGCGGTGTCGCCATCTCAGTCCGTCTCATCAAGTCGATCGTGGTGGTGGATGATCAACCTGTGCGTGACAGTGTCGAGTCGCTCAAAGCTTTCAGGTTTCGATTGTGCCAATCTGAAGTCGAGGATTGGCTGAAAAAGAGCTGGATTTGGCTTCCTTTTAGACCAATAATTGTCATCTAAGTGGAAGCTAGTTGCTTAATTGGATACAAATGCAAATACGAGAGCGCTGATTGGCGGATGAAGCGCATCAACTAAACTCTCGCTCTTTCTTTTTTTTGAGGCTGAGTATTGACAAGCACACAGAAAGCAAAAGGCGAAAAAGCGCATTCTTACGCGAAGCATGGCGACCGCGGAGCCTCCGCCAGCGCCAGCGCTCCATAAGGAGCACGCAGACATGGAGAAGAACAAGGAAGCGGAGAGCTCTGGTCCACAGGCAACAACAGCGGCAGCAGCAGCAGCACCACCACCTCAAGCACAAGCGCAGAAAGCAGCCCAGGCGATGGAGATGAATGGCCGCATGCACTCGACCGTGCGGCTGAACCAGTTCACGCTACGTTTCGAAGACGCGGCGCTCGAGAGCGCGTACCAGGCGAGCATCCACAAGCGCAAGAAGGCGCTCTGGCTGCGCTCATTGATCCCCGCGGCAGGCTCGCACCTGCTCTTTGGCCTGGGCGACTGCATCGAACACCCGGTGGCGAACCTGCAGGTCACGCTCCCCGCGCGCGTCTTTCTCGCGGTGAGATACAAATGCAGATTCAGAGACAGAGTCGCTATGGCTATGGCTATGCAGGGCATTGGCTGAAATGACTTAACATGTATGTATGTGTGTATGTGTTGGCTTGTGGATGGTGAACAGGTGCTTCAAATCTCCATGTTCGTGCTCGTCAACTGGGTGCGTGCGCATGATGTTGATTACAGGGCTAGCTTGAAATGACGCATTGAAGTTGACTAACAACACACTTGCCTTTTTGGTTTACTACACACTGTAGGATTTAATACAAGCCCACGAGACGACCATGCTGCTCGTGTCAGTCTGCAATGGGATCCCCAGCTTGCTGCTATACGCCCTTCAACGCCCCAGCCTTCACCAATGGGTACGAAGCCTTCCAGTTGTCTATTCCATGTTGGCCATCTCTATTCCCTATATACCAGCGCTGTTGATGTGTTTCTGCCTGTGTCTCCTTTACCTCTACAGGACGCGCTGTTTGTGATCTTTGGTTTGTCGTTCTACACGATCCCAAAGATCACGCCGCTTGGCTTCATCTCGTCGACCGGAGGTAGCTGGGCCACCGCCGTGCTCTACATCGTGCTTTCGTTCATGGTGCGACCGCCCACACGTCCCGCAGAGTCCGTGCTCGGGCTTTTCTACTGCGTATCCGTGATCGGCATCTTTAACACGATCTCGTATTACTCGGAGTATAACTCGCGCGAGCGCTTCGTGCTGCGCCGGCGCCTGAGTAGCGAGAGCATCACGCTTGCGGTCGCGCGCACCAACACGCTGGTGCCGCCCGAGGGCACTGACCGTTTCTTCAAGACGCTCGCGCACTCGAACGGCCCGACGTTCTTCTTCGGCGTGTTCCTCTGGGGTGCTTTCACGACCGGCGGCTGGGCGTCGCTGCCTGACATTTTAAAGTTTGTCGATGAAGAGACCGGCTGGGCCTGGTTCAGCCACTGCGCTGGCATGACCGTGTTCCTGCTCGTGATGACACGGCAGCTCATGTGGCTCTTTGTCGTGCCCGTGCTCGGCTCGCTGATCCTCTGGATGATGTCGCTCACGATGCCCTCGGAGTGGATCATCATCTCGGCGCACAGTGTCGGCTACGGGCTGCTGCTCGCGTCCGTGATTGTCGCCATGGGCGTCTTCAGTTGGTTCGTGTGCGCCTGGAAGGAGCTCGTGTCATTCCTGACCCGCTCGTGTTTTTTGTACCCACAGCTCCAGGCAGGTTTGGAGAGCGAGTACCCGCTGCTCGTGAAGATCGTGTCGGAGTACACTGCTGGTTTTGATCCAGAGATCATCTCGTCGCGCATGCCAGCGAGCAAACGGATCGTCGGCTCGGTCTCCGAAGTGCGAGCTTTGCGATCTGGCTCGGAAGATCATCACTGGTCCTCTGGCCAAGGAACCATGCTGCAGTCGTCCACATCGCCACGAAGAAGGGCAGTGCGCACAGTCAAGGCGAAGCTATTGGTCAACAGTGATGCGCCACACCATCGCCATGAGAACGGAATGATCAGCGAGTACGCGGACGACGCGGAGCTTGAGCTCTCTCGGCCGGAAGAGCTGGTCCGCTCTGAGCTGGTCTCCGAGCACGTGGATGGCAAAATGGTGTCAGTATTGCCGTCATTCAAAGCGGGAAAATGCTTCTTCTGCTCCAAGAACGATGCGGAGCACTTTGTTCCCGCGTGCGGCATGTGGGGCAAGTGGACCCACTGGAGAATGAACCAGCAGCAGCACGGTGCAAGTGGGCAGAACTCTGGGTCCTCTTCATCCTCTTCATCGTCGTCTTCCTCGCTCTTGGCTAAGCCCGTAGTGTCCATGTGCACATCGTACTACGACATCCAGAACCAAAAATCCGAGCTCGAGTTGAAAGTGAACCGCTTGGAAGAGAACAATGCGGACCTACAGAAGCAGATCCAGCAGTTGCGAGGCGTGGAGCGAGAGATCGCGGTCGTGAACGTGCATCTCAAGTCGGAAATGCGCGCGCTGGACGACAAGTTCGCGATGGATCTCCAGCGCCACGACGCACAGTGGCAGCAGAAAATGAAGGCGCTGCTGGAAGAGTCCAACAAGATCGCACACGAGCACAAACTGGAGCTCAAGCGGAGTGAAACTGCACGCGCGGGGTTGCGCAAGCAGATCGAGGTGATGCAGCGAGACGCCGAGAAGGCGGAGAAACGCGCGCAGGGTGAGATGGAACAGCAAGCGAAGAGGCAGGAGACGGTGGTAGATGAGCTGCAGGTGCAGCTCGCGAGCTACAAAGCCGAACTCGAGGCTCTCAAGAGCACGTTGGAGCCTACAGCAACAGGAGTGGCGACAGCCTCTGTGGCTCAGCTCAGCAACTCTTTCTCGTCAACTACGAGTGCTGGCTCCAATAATGTGGCGTCCCCCGTGGCGAATCTGCAGACCCTGCAGCCGTCCAAGCGCCTCCCGTATGCGCAGTTTCTGGAGATTGAGGGGCTGCGCGAGTCGAGCCGCAAGCGCGAAGGCAAGACCGACTACTCGGAGCCCTGGCGGTATGCGCTCGACAGTCCAGATTCCTTCGAGTCCTATTGATACTAATGGGCTGGCAGCTGCTGCAATTATTTTTTAAGTTTATGAACGAGTGCGAAAGAATGGAAGTTGATGAGATGAGATGCATACTTGGAAGCTGACGAGTTTGTAGGTATTGCCCCATCTTTTGTGCGCGAAGGAAGTGGCGGAATTGGTCTTCACACTGGATCATAATGAGCTTGCACGTTGATAAGTCGTTCGCATCCACATGCAATGCTACGTGTATTTATTGAATGGCGACACTACTTGTATTCACGCTTATCTGAGAGTACCAACTCTCGCGGGTTTTCTCTCGCTCGTCATTCTGTGGGGTGAAGTTACGCCAGCAGTGCGCTCGTGATGGCGACAAGAACGCAAGAGATCGCTGTTGCAAACGGAGCGATCTGTGGTGCGCTGCTTTTCTGGGGGCTCGTAGCGGATGGACTGCTGCCGCCACTCGGCGCCTAGTCGGCCTCGGTTCCGGCGCTACCTTCGTTATCCGCGAAGCCCGTGCTGGCGCTGGCCGATGCACCTGCATCGATGTCGAAATCTTCAGAGCCAGAGCCACTCCGAGAGCCCATGCCACTGCTGCTACCGGCATTCCCACCCATAGAATTGCAGCGCGTCCAGTCGAAACCATCGCTGCCACTTCTGCTGCCAGCATCGTCGCTGCCCCACGAACAGCCCGAGCTGCTCCCGTCCATCATCATCACCTTATCGCCCACATTCGGTTCCGCTGATGACACGCCCGCGATGTAGACGCAGCTGGTGAGCAGGAGCACGTGGTAGATGCGCATGGCTGACTAGTGTCGACGATATAATATACCGCTTCTTTCTGCTGTTCTTGTAATTGAATAGTGGGTAGTGAATGGAGCTCTTCGTGTATGCCTCTGTGCTCGAGATCGCGGATCGGAAAGTGCAATACGCTCGGGGGCACATCGGGAGCGACAACTCGAACGGATGGACGCGCGCTCAACTAACATCTAACGTCGCGAGCCTTCTTCACAGCATCAACTGCCATGACTGCCCCCAACGGGGCCATAAGAAGTCAACAGAGCACGTGCGTCGGTTCATTCAATTAGCAAACGCACCACATACTGCGAGACTGTGATGAGAATGCTCATGGGGTTTGGGTGGATCTTGCAGAGGCAACTTTTTTGTTTTGGCTGAACATCGCTTCACGAGGAGAAAAAAAAGCAACGTTCCTAGATTAGCGTTTTGTGTCTACACCACACTATATGAGATCGGTTGCAGTTTTCGCCTATTCCACACATGCGTCTGAGAAAAAGGTGAAATTGTAAATAATGTGGCTAGTGGATTGACACACTACATTGGCGGATTATGCGAGCTTTCCCAAGCTGAACCACAGTCTTGAAGCTCTTTTGAGAAAGTGAGCGAGAACGAGCGCCTAGCAGACGGAAAGATGGTGTCGCTGTCGGTGCGGATCCCACGCAAGCTGCCGACGCGTGTGTCTGTGGCGGCCACGTGTGCCAACGGTGTGTTCGCGCTGCCGCGCGCGCTCGTGTCACAGAACAAGCGCCGCTACAAGCAGGGCGGCTACGATCTGGATCTCTGTTATTTGCACCCACGTGTGATCGTCATGGGTGAGTTTTGTTATGTGAATGAATGCCGCCTGTGTGAGAGGCATGTATGTCCATACAGGCATACTATGCGTTGTGTATTGCGTTGTATTAATGCCATTGGTGGTTGGGCGACTCACGGTGGTCTTGCTGAGCACTAGTGGATCTCTCATTTTGTTGTATTCATGGATGGTGTCGATGATTTGGTTCTCATTTCTATCACCGATATGCCTACTGTAGGATTTCCTGCCGTCGGCATAGAGTTTGCGTATCGGAACCCGCGCTCGGAGGTCGTGCGCTTCTTGGAAGACCGCCACGAGGACAACTACTTTGTATACAACTTCTGCGCCGAGAAAGAGCGCTGGTACGTGCATCTGCGTGTTGAACACGCTGTTCTTGATTCGTTCCTGGAGCTCTTTATTTATCTTTTGCCATGTGATCTACTGTAGTTACCCCGCAAGTGTGTTTGCCGGTCGCACCAAGTGCTTCCCAATTGAGGACCATAACGTCCCGACATTCGAGCAACTGTACGTGGCGTACCTGCGTCTGGGATCTCCTCCAACTGTGCAACTTTCGACAAGTGAATGCTGATGTCCTAAATAATGATGCTCTGTGGTTTTTGTCGCTGTTGTTTAGGATGGAGTTTTCTGACCACACGGCTGCGTGGCTCGATGCAGATCCGAACCACATTGTGGCTCTTCACTGCAAGGTACGCGGTGCAAAAATGGCTATGGGTGGGTGTGAGCTACATAGAGTCTGTCAAAACTGTCTTTGAGCGTAACAACATGTGTGTATGTGCGTCTTAACTCTGTTGCCATACTAGGCTGGCAAGGGACGCGCTGGGATGATGGCGTGTGTACTTCTCGTGCGGATGCAGTTTGCAAACTCTGCTGGTGCTGCGATTGAGCGGTACAACCAAGTTCGCGTGCACGATTTGCGAGGTCTCACAGTGATCAGCCAGAGGAAGTGGGTCAAGTACTACGAACAGCTCCAAATGATGACCTCGCAGAACCCTCGTGCATCTATCAACGAGCCCGGTTTCCTGCTCAAAGATATCAGTATCCACAACACACTGACTGCAGTGACACCCCCGCAGCTCAGGCTTCGAGTGTATCAGCTTGACAACAGCACGGCTTCCAAGGTGAGCAACCTTGTTCGCTTTGTAGTAACCTCATGAGGTATTTGGGACTTTGCTCACTAACGTGTCGCGTGGTGCTCTGCTTCAATGTTATTATTATCAGACTCTGCTCCACCAAGCAGTCGGCTATGAGCAGTTCTCACTGCATGAAGAGATTCGTGGGAGCGTCCTGGTCGAGTTCAAACTCGTGCAATGTGGGGACTGTCGGGTCCAGAAGCACTTCAAGGTCTGGTTCAACACGCTCTTCATCTCTCCAGGTTAGTTGGTTCTCAAATTAGTTTCCCCATTCTTATCAGAGTGTTTTTTGTACCCTGACTGATTCTGTTTACATGTGTTTCTTTCTGTATGGTTTTGTTAGATGCCGAGACGGGAAGAGTGGTATTCAAGCGGAACGACATGGACTGGGTGTCCAAAGACAAGAAGAAGCGCCGGATCCCCGCAGCGATGGAGCTCGAGCTGGTCGTGGAGAGGCAATAGACTACTGCATTTGAGGTGTACGCTACGTAGCAAACTTGTGCTACAAAAGCAGCATCATGATTTCACTTTTTTTATGCATGTCGATGCTATTACAGTGTAAATCATAATATCCACACACAACGAGACGATTTTCTCTTGTGATCGCAAGGACTAGTAATGGTGCTGGCTAAATCCGACATCCTCAGCTCGAGCGGGAGCGGAACCAGCGATGACTGAGCAATTGAGGCTACTCACCTCAATACTCAATCAGCTTGTCATCTTTTATCATCCCCTGCGCTCGCTGTGTTC
>JAADVN010000488.1:0-17642 GCA_023335535.1 Globisporangium spinosum | reverse complement strand
GTACCGCCAGTGTCAGGTTGGCGGAGCCCCTGGCATCTGCTTCAACGGCCGAATGCAGGTGGTGTACTGCGATCCTGCTAGCTACTTTGAGCAAATGCGGCGTCTGCAGATCGCACGAAATGTCGGCGAGCCATGCGACTCCGAGGTCGAGACATGGCTCGGTTGCACGGGAGCTTCTTCACAGTAGACCGCCAGGAGAGAGATCTCAAGCAGTGTACGAAAGTAGTCTGTCATACATCGAATAGAGGTGCTCGCGAAACTCAGCCGCGCGAAGAAGATGTAGACAGCAAGAACGATCGACTAGAGCTGTATTACCTACACACCTCGCAGCAGAACTACCCAGCAAATGCATGCTCGCAGCAACCATGGCACTCGGATGGGATGGGATGCAACAATCCAAAAAAATGGAGCTAACGATACTTACAATTGATTGAACAACGTGTGTACGTACTTACATTGGTCGGTGCCACACTTCTTCGCACTGGTACGCCTTCGGGGTCAGCTGGATCACCACGTGCAGCGGCACGTTCAGCGTCGGACACTCGGACGGCGCCTTGTTCGTCAGGTACGCGTAGAGAACGCGCAAGATGGCTTGATGCGCTACGATCAGCACGGGGCGGTCCATGCGCATGAGCTCCGTGATCACGGGCTCCAGGCGGTGGATCACGTCCTGGTACGACTCGCCGCGAGGGTAGCGGTAGTTCAGCTTGTTGTTCTTGCGTGCCAAGTACTCCTCCGGCATCTCTTCAGCCACCTGCTCGTACGTCATTCCGTCGCACACGCCGGCGTCGATCTCGTCGAGCTGCTTCCACTTGACCACGGATCGGCCGCGCGCCGCGATTCTCTCCACAGTCATACCCGTTCGCAGCATGGTGGACGTCCATACCGCCAGCTCCGTGTCTGGCGCCGGGTAGTACGCTTCGATGAACCGATCTAATTGAACCGCATACTGCTGCCCGAGCGGACTCAGCGGCGCGTCGCCACCGATTCGCTTCTGCGTGTTAAACATGCTCTCTCCGTGACGACTCAGCCAGATCGGGCGAGGTCGCAACTGCAGGTTCGCCATCAGGAACATGATGCGCGACTGCAGGTACCCGTAGATCTGGTTGCAGAAGATCTGGCGGCCGACGTCGATCACCTTGATGAACGGCACGTCTTCCAGCTCCGAGTCCAGCTGCTGGTAGACCGACTGGTAGTGCAGAATGCGGTTGTTGTAGTCCTCCGCCGCTTCCTCCATCGTCTGTCCTGCGTAATCCTCCGAGTTCAGCTTCATCTCGTTAATCGAAGAGGCAATCAGCTCGGGCGATTCGCAGATGGACTCGATGAACATCATCTCGCACTTGTATCGCTTCATCACTTCGTCGCGGAGCATGGTGCGGCGGTTGCGCGTCGCGTTCGTCGCGTCAAAGATCACACAATCGCAGTTGTCGCTCTCGAGCGCAACAATCGAGTCTTCGAGGCACTGCTTGGCGAGGTCCGAGCGGATCTGAGACGACTCCTCGTTCAGTGGGTCCCAGAACGCGTGGTTCATGTTCGAACCAATGAGTTTGCGGCGGTATTCGCCCGTGTTGAACACTTTCGACTGATGCCCCATCCACGTCAAATGGCGCGCGAGCACGTGACCAATAAACGTCTTTCCGCGACCAGGCAGACCGACAAGGAACAGGATCATCTTCCCACGGCGACGCGGCGCAGGCGTCGATCCTTCGTGCGTCACCAAAAGCGAGCGGTGGCCACCAAGCTGCGCGCGTATGCTGTGTTCGTGGGTCACGAGGTCGCCGCCAAAGTGCTGCGTCGTCGCCGCAAGAAGCACCGAGCTCGAGATCGCATTGTCGATGTAGTTCGAGTACTTTGGTGCGACCGCATGTGCCACCGCATCTTCCAGAAGGTGCGCATGCACATGCTGTACGAGCGACTTTTCGCTTTTCGAGCGCGTCAGCGTTCCCGATCGTGAGCGAGAGCCGCCGGGGTGGTGGTTGTCGTCGACGTTGATGCCGTACTCCGAGTCCATCGTCTCCTGCGGCGCGCGCAAAGGGGCGAGAAGCGGCACTCCTTCCCCAACGCTGTGAGAGTGGAGTCGGGTCAGGTGCTCTTTCGCTGGCGGCGACCGACTCGGTCTCAATACTGGCGACGTCTGCATGCGAATCTTCATCAGCTCTTCGGTCGCAATCGGGTTCATCACGGGGAGTCCATTCTCGCTGTCACGGATAATCGTTCGGATAGGGCGTTGCACTACTTTCTCCTGTGTCTGCGGGTCGATCTCAGCCGTGACCGTGATGAAGTTGTTCAAATTGCCGTACTCATCCGGCGCAAACGCAACCTCAGGGTCGTACTTCCACGCACCGTCGACGCAGTACTTGAAAAAGTGTGTGCCTACAGGGAGAAACAGCTTGATGAAATATCGTGCTTTCTCCGCAGTGGCAGCTGCTGAAGTCGACGAAGGCGATGGCGACGTCGCACCTTCTTCCTTGCTCGCGTACGTCGCCAGCAGAATCTGCGAGCCCCAGCTGCAAACAAGAAACGAGAAACAACAGTCAGCATCTCCACATGTCCACACACATGGAGGAAGAGTGCGTGTGTTTGCCGTGTGTGCTTCCTATACAGCAACATAACGTACTTGTTGAAGGAACCCGTGATGCCAATCGTCGCGCCTTCCTGCGTCCACTCAAAGAGCGCGGGGAAGAGAATGCTGGCCGCCTCCGCGTCGTCTTCCTCCGTGCTGAAAGGGCACTCCTTGTGCTGCATCTGCTGCTGCGTGGGACTCAGGGCGACGCTGATGAAGCTGCTGCTGTTGGTGTTGTTGGTGCTGCTGGTGGCGTCCTTGGCCGCATGCGGCGGCGCGGCGGTCGTCTCGGACGTGCTCATGGGGGTGATGGCACAGGACGTCGACGGATGTGAGTGAGTGAGCGCGTGAGTGCTTGCGTGCGATTTTAGATCTGGCTCATGCGTTTGGGCTGTTATTTGTGTTGTGCGTCTGTCGTCTGTCTGTTCTGTGTGATGCTGTGATCGAGGAACCGAACCGGAGTCTGTACTTAACCCACCGGTCCAGCCTCCACGGTTCACTGGCGCCAAACTGAACCGGTTCCGTTTAAATTTTTTCTTAATCTTGGTTTCAGTATAGTTACGATTGCGATTGTGCGAACTTTGCGAGTTGAAGTGGGCCTTTGGAAGAAGAAAGCGGTTTTTGCGAGCGCTCGAGGGTGATGCCGGCGACGTCACCAGAAAAGCTGAAGAAAAGCTGCAGAAAAGTGAAGGTTGCAACGAAAAATGGCCCTAGTAAAACTGAGATTATAGCTCACGGTGTTGATTCTAATCAACAAGAGGGTGATGACCGGGATAAAAACCGCATGCAAAGTCCGAGCAGCGGCAGATTCTCCACGTCGAATCTGACCAGCAGGTAGATTTATTTGGGTTTCTTTCAGTGAGTTTTCTTTAAACGCAGCTCGCCAACCCTAGGTGTCCGATAAGTTCGTTGAATACGGACTTCTGGCGTATTCAAAAGAGGTCTACAGCTCAGTGAATACGTGCAAGATGTTGCCTCAAATGAACTCTGCTGAAGTCGCGTAAAGCATTGAGAAGATGCGAGATTTGTTTACTACTAAAGTATGTAGCATTTTTGTGGCATCATGTCCTTGTGAATTATCAGCAAGAGTCTGTTGTTTCCCTTCAGGAAGAAGCGCACAGGTAGATTATTCGAATGTTGCTTGTGGATCAGTCCTCGGTTAACATTTACGAAAAAGAGTATTAGGCTAGATTGTTGAGCAATGCTGGACAACGACATGCCAATGGCATCTGAAGTGGACTGATGTTACCTGCCTGACGACTGACTCAGTCCTGTTCGGACAACATTCCTGATGATGTTGCATCAACAACAACCTGAATCATTATGTTCTGCATTCGGCACACATCTTCCAGCTTTCAACGATATCTAGCATATTATCTGGTGCTCGGAAGCGAAATACTATACTCTATAGATGCGCCATTAGATAAGTTAAGCCCCGTCCAGGAGCTAGCACAAGATAGAGCTCCCGACTTTGCTACCTGTTCCTGCAGAAAACGACCTAGACAAAGTTGCACAATAGGATGTGAGCGAGATGGACATGTACATGACTGAGATAGAGCTCCTTGTAATCGAAAACCTTCATGCAAAAGAGCATTTAGATGTTCCGATGGGGATACCTAGACACTACTGTGAATCCAGGACTTCACGAGTAACCTGTCGGTCTCACGACTGCTATTTTCTATCGTTACGATTAGATCAAATTTACGTACACGTGTTTATGTCCCATTTCGAAGACGTAAATCATCCAATAATTCTGTCGTAAAAACGGGTTAAATCGACTTAAAAGCCTCTCTATAGTTTACTACTTGATGCTACAATGAGGTAAACCTCTTTCTAAAAAGTGGATAACGACCAGTACAGGGCTAGGTTTTCCCTTCGTTATTATCCACCAATTACATAATTTACATTGCTGCTGTCCATTTTTTTCACCAATCAGAGAGCGAGTTAGCGCATCCATTTCTTTCCCCCAAAAAATAATTACAGAAATAGCTGCGAGTGATCGCTTGGATTGCTTTTTCTGCCAGCACGCACGTCGTCGCGAAATATCCAGACCACGCAAGAGACAAGTCCGTCCATACAAAATACAAAAGCGCAGCAGTTTCTCTGTTGGTACAGAACAGAGGAAAGCGGGCACAGCGACAGAAAGAAAAGGAGTCGCGCTCGCTCGCTCGATAGATATCCGTCACCTTCCTCTCTCTTCATTCCCCACAGCCGCCGTCCGATCTTCACGCGCCCCACTCACCTCCTAACCAGCAGCGAAGACACACACGCACACACATAGCAGCCATGTACCAGGACTCACCGGCCGAGTCGGACCACAGCGGCAAGCACGTCTGGAAAGATACGTCCGCGGAAGTGCTCTACGGAAGCTACTTGGACAATAACAGTGAGGCAAATCAGCGCCAGACGTTCGGCATCGCCGCGGGAGCTGGCGCGGGCGGTCGCATGACCATGGGCGGCGCCGGCGCGCAGCACCCGGACATCACGGTCGGCTTGCTGGACGAGAGCGACACGAAGAAGAAGGAGTACTCGGGCCGCAAGAAAGTGTGGCCCGGCGCGCTCTTCCTGCTGGTGGTGACGGCCGGCGCGATTGGCGCGATCACGTTCTTCTCGCTGGACCTGTACGACAAGGCGCAGACTCAACAGGAGCTCTCGGAGGAGATCAACACGCCGAACGTCGCGAAGAAGTCCATCCCAATCAAGAGTGCGTTTTATTGTGTCGTTATTGTAGCTGCTGAGTTGTGTTTGGGTCTCATTTTGTAAGGCTTACTGACGCCTATCTATTATGTGTGTCTATTGCCTTTACAACAGTTTGCGAGCTTCCAAACTACATCACGGACGCTGGGAAGCTGTACGCGACGGGTGGCGACAACAACGCAAAGCACGAGGTCCACTTCACAGGCATCAACTGGAGCGGCATGGAGAACGTCGAGGGCGTGCCGCACGGGCTTGCGACCGGTCAAAGCGATCTGGTACGTGCTCATTTCAAATCTCATTAGAATGTCATCTATTTTTTTTTTATTGAAGAATCGAATCATTTATTTGTTTCCAACAACAACAGGACGAAATCGCGGAAAAGCTCAACAAGATGGAGATCAACGCCGTGCGTCTGCCTCTGAACGCCAAGATGATCATCGAGAACACGGCCCCAGACACGACCAAGTTTGTCAGCCGTCTCGCCACCGATCTGAACGTCGGCACGTACATGGACATGATCAAGAAGATCGTGCAGGGGCTCGCGAAGCAGCAGATCGCCGTGATGCTCGACATCCACAAGATCGACCCGGAATTCACGGCTGACACCTCGGAGCACCTCTGGTACACGGCGGAGTACCCATTGGCGGCGATGATCAAGATGTACCAGACGCTGGCGACCGAGCTGTGCAATGACCTGCAGTACAACATTATCGGCATCGACCTCAAGAACGAGCCTGTCGGTGGCTGCTGGCCAGCCGATGACAAGGACGCATACTGCCCGGCAGCGGAGAACTGGCCACGCGCAGTGGAGAAAATCGGCGCCGAGATCCTGAAGATCTGCCCAAACTGGTTGATCGTCGTCGAGGGGCTGTACGCGCAGAACCAGGTGAAGGAGATCAATGGCAACAACATGACGTACAGCGACTGGTACGGCGCGAGTCTCCAGAACGCGACGGTGAACCCGATCAAGCTGACGCCGAACAACAAGATCGTGTTCGCGCCGCACTTTTACTCCCCAAGCGTGTACCCGGCCGCGTACTTCTTTGCCAAGCAAGCCGGTGCGGCTGATGGCACTGTTACGGTCGAAGAGTACCCGAACACGACCGCGGGCAACGCGCTGCTGAAATCTGCGCTCACGAAGGTGCTCGATGAGTCGTTTGGCAATGTGATGACGAAGTCTGGGATTCCAACTTTCTACGGCGAGTTTGGCGGCATCTACGGCGCGGCGGAGCTCTTGGCGGGCAAGACGAGCACGCGTGTGATCGACTTGCTGATCGAGTATGCGGACGAGAAGGGCATGTCGGGCGGCTTCTCGTGGGCGCTCAACCCGGATGGTCAGTACGACTTTAACGACGTGTACGTGCCGAAGTCGAGTGGCAAGGCGAGCTGGAACTTTGGGCTGTACGCGGACAAGAAGTGGGACAAATACAATGAAGACTACGCTACGGGTCTGCGCGCATTGAAGGGCAATGGCATCATCCCGTGCTTTTCCAAGACGGTCGGCAGTACCACGAGCACAGACGGCAGCTCGGCGTCAGTTTCCACGGCTAATGTCACTGCCACCACGACGACCCCCACCACCACTACGGCTGCCAGTGCGATCGCCACGACCACGCCGACGACCACGAAGCCAACGACGGCCGCTGCGAACTCCACCACTCCAAAGTGAGCGAACGTCTTGTAGAAAGTGGTTTGCGAATTCGTGTGTGTGTGCTTTTTTTTTTCTATATCATAGCTCTCTTTTGCTGCTGCTTGTCGTATGGTCGACAGCCGCTTGTGAATCAGAAAGCAAGCAGCACAACATTAAAAAAAAACAATCAAATACACGGAAGTTTTCACCATACAACATCCAGTAATGACGGAAAAGACTTCGTTTATATATCCCAAATGCATAAGCACACATTGCAATATGTGCGCTTTCGTCTACTCGGCGCGGGCCTTCTTGAGTAAACGGCGCTCTTGGGCATCGCATGCTCTCTGTCATCCACACACACATACACACGCATTAATCAAAACGCGTGGTGCTAATAAATGAATGAATCTCATTAGCCTTGACAACGACGCACCTTAATCGAAAAGGTCTTGTCCAGCAGGTCCAGGTACTTGCGGCGATAGCTCTGCAGCTTCTCGGCATTCAGTACCTGGTCCTGCTTGCGCTTCACGTTGATCGCCTCGGACTCGGCCTTTGTCTCCGTCACCTTGTGCGCGTACTGCGCGTTGAGTCCGTCGAGCACCGCAGCCTTCACCTTCCAGAGTTTTGCGCCGTACGCCTGCTGGAGCTCCAGGTTTGTCACTCTGTATCAACACAGTTTCATACAAGAATCGTTAGCACTCGGCACACAAAACATGATCCATACAAGGCGCACGATCCTTCTACCGGTTGCTCTGGTGCTCGAGCTGGACCTGCAGCTGCTTGATGGCCGCTTCCCAGGCTGCGACGTCGTTCGCGCTCTTGCCCGTGGGTTCCTTCACCACGTAGCGGTTCATGTCGATCGCGTCCAGCGGGATGTTGGCCTTCACGCGTTTGTACTCGGTCTGCAGGCGCGGGTGGTCTTTGAACTCGGGCGTGTAGTCCGGCAGGAACGCTAGGTAGTCAGGCGACGGCGCGAACTTGGTCATCTCCGCGCGGATGAGCTGCTGCACTACATTGCGCGCGTGCTGGCTGTCGAACTCCGTGTCCACGTAGCCCAGCGAGTCGATGAGCGCGTGACCCTCGAGCAGCAGCGGGCACGTCGTTGGAGCTGGTGGCGCCATTTTGATCTGCTGTTTGTTTTGTCTGTGAGAGAGATTCGAAAGCAAGCATGACGAGATAATACCCTATACGGTATGAATACATGTATGTGTGGGTATCGTATAAAGAAACAGCTATTCTGTAGGGCATAATATGTAAGAATTTTGGCTCTGTTTTATCATGCAGCTTTCTACTTCTATTAATCGGTGTAACGACTTAGAGAGGATTTGCTTCGTCCTCAATCTCACACTCTCGTGAGAGAGCGAAAATGGATGAGATGAAAATGCAAAGATTTCACTGGGGTGATCAAGGGATGTTGATGAGTTTCATTCCTGGGGGCAATGTGCTCTGCAAACAGCAGGATAAGTGCTCATCGGAGCGAAGAGAAGGCGGCGCGCATGCAGAAAGCGAGATCCGCAATACCGCAGAAGAGTCGGAGGGCGGGAGAAAAAGCGTCCGAGTACCTTCGTCACCTTAGTGCTAAAGAAGCGATCATGGGTCCCGCAACCCCGGTGCTCTCGTACGAGAGCGACTAGTATTTCCTGCAAGTTGGATACACAACCAGAATGGCCCCTTGTGTGGACGGGTTTCCTCGAAACCGACCTCCGACCCCGATCTCTCTCTCTTTCTCTCGTTCTCAGCGCAGACACCTCTCCGCGCGTTCATATCTGCACGGGACCGTCCATCATCCACAAAAGTGGATGATGGAATGAATGGGAAGAAGGCTTCTCTCTGGCAAATGGCGGCGCGTAACGCCAGAGAGCGGGCCTCCTTTGTGCAACAAATACAATAGCGACACACACACATACACACACGCACATGCACATTCAATACACCCAGCTAACTGCGCAATGCACATGCGCATCGATTGATTGCAGTCACCAACCAGCTCGTGTGCGCCGATTCTCCTTCCTTGGCGCGCGTGGAGTTTGCTGGAATGAGTTTTGCAGCTTTGGAACAAACTACGAAAATGACCATTCTGGTTCGGTATATTTTTCAAACTTCACGTCGCAAATACGCTATTAAATGGGGTAATTAGCGAACCCCCAGTATAAAATCCGTACAAAAATACACCCGAGTTTGTGGTGGGCGCTGTCCTTTGGTGGCTGTGCTCGCTTTTTGTGGCGGACGGACATTGGAAGCAATCGTTCGGAACAGGAAGGAGGAGATCGATCGAAGAGAAATGCTGAGCCTGATCGCGCGCAAGTCTGGCAGCGCGGCCGCCGCGGAGCTGCTCGCGACCAACGCCAAGTGCGTCGTGGGCCGCTTCCTCTCGACCGACGCCACGGGTGTCCCACCACAGCAGCAGCAGCACAAGCCGCGCAACAACAACAACAGGAACGCGACGTCGGGCAAGAGCCGCAACATGCTTTTTGGCGAGGACAAGAAGCAGCAGGGCGACAACCGCCGCAGCAATGCGGTCGCTGCAGAGGGCAAGGACGGCAGCAGCAAGCCGCAGTACCTCAAGAAAAAGACGTTCTCGTTCAACAGCAAGAGCGCTGAGAAGGAGCCTGAGGCCGAGCTCGAGGTGTTCGACTACCCGGCGTACTGGAGCGAAGACTTCCCAGCCAACTTTGACGACGCGATGAAGCACGAAGTGGAGAAGCTGCAGATTTTTTCAGATTTCACGCCATATTTAGACCGTATGTACTTTGTATGTATTGTATTACCTGCCCATGCATGTGTGTGTGCTTTGCGTAGTGTGCTGCTGTGTTCTAACCCATTGCATGTCTTTCTTGCCACTGCAGTGTCGTGGCAGACGCAGATCCACGAGTTGTTCAACGGCGAGGAGATCAAGATGACGCTCAACTGTCCGCTGGAGGACTTTGACGAGCGCCTGTTCATCGACGACAAGAACACGTACGACACCAAGGTGGTGATGGAGGTGCCGCTCTCGTGCTTCACCGGCCTGAGCAAGGAAGGCCTGGAGATCATCAAGCAGCTCGCCGGCCCGCGCTTCAACGCCAACAAGAACCAGCTCAAGCTCACGGAGGACCGCTACCCGACGCGCGTGTTCAACCACAAGCGCCTCTGCGACATCCTGCGTGATCTTACGCAGACGGCCCACGAACTCAGCACGCAGGCCGAGGTCTCGGCTTAAACAAGCAAGCAAGCTTTTGCGCAACACACCAAGCGCAAGAAACAAGCAAAGCAAGCAAGCAAAACAAAGCAAACAACAGGCAGACAAGCAAGTGTGTGTGTGTGTGTTTTTTTTCTCTCATCGTTTACGCTGTGAAGAAAAGCTAACGGGTAAATAGAGGAAAGCAAGACGATGAAACCCACACAAACGAGAACATTTGCGCACAACAACAACAAGAGAAGCAGCTGCGAGACTTGTGTGTTTGTTTTGCTTTTTTGTTAGTTGTTGCTGTTTTATGATGGGCGACACATGCACATGTTGATTTGTTTGTTTGTTTGCTTGTTTTGTTTGTTTTCGGAATCTAATCACACTCTTTGTTCGGTTGGAGCTTACATCCCACCACCCAACTAGATTCTGCACACGTAGGAACTCGACTGCGTCACGTAGCGCACCCATCGCTTGTACGTGTAGTTCGGGTGGCGCGCGTGCTCCGGGATGCGCAGGTAGCGCACCTGCAGGCTCGACGTATTGTACATGGGGATCTCAAAATTCATGCTCACCGGCCCGATCTCTCGTCGCACGTGCGGGCTCGGCTGGCCGAGCGTGATCTTGGCGCGCAGCGTCAGCTCAGTGCCGCCCGTGAAGCGCTTCACAGCCCAGCGCACCTGGTTCTCGTTCTCGCGGTACTCAGCGAGCTGACCGGCCGTGTTCTTGCCGATGTCGCACGACACCGCGACCGTGGACTGCGGCACCGGGAAGCGGATGATCACGTTCGCGCCGTAGTTGTTCTCCGGCATGTCCGCGCGGATCTTGAGCACCATCTCGATCTTGGTAGGCGAGAGCTCCTCGACAAATGGGAAAATGCGGAACGGCGCGCGGAAGTCGCCTGTGATGCGGTAGTTGATGACCGTGAACTCGCCGTCAGGCGGCTGGAAGATCAGCACGCGGTCGCGCTCAAACTCGTCCAGCTGCACGCAGTCGTGGAAGTTGCAGTCGTCCAGCACCACTTGGCCGTACGTGCGCGGGCCGGCATTGCCGATCACCAGGTCTTCGTTCAAAGCGAGACGCAGTTCCGGGTTGCCCGACAGGTAGCTCTTGAGCTGGATACGACCTTCGATCGACGCGTTGAGCATCTGGCCACCCGACGAGAACACCACGTTGAGGCGCTCCAGAATATCGCAAAACAGCTCGTTTTCGTCCTGCTTCTTGGAGCTCTGGCCGGCTGTCGCGACGGGCTTCTTCACCGCGGTGGCGGATTTGATATTCGAGTTGCGGCTCATGAACTTTGTGCCGGGCTTTGGCTTCGCGAGCGCCGCATCACCCACCAAGATGGCTTCGTTGTGCACGTGCACCTTGAGCCCCTCGGTACTCGTGTCCTGTGCGTAGCCGTAGTCGAGCGTCTCGTCAAGCAGCTCGTAGCACAGGATGAAGTTCTTGCGCAGCGTTTCCTCTGACAGCACGCCGCAGTAATCCTTGAACACGCGGCAGAGACGCGTGAGCATCTCGAGGATGAACGCGGGGCTCACATTATACCGCGTCGTCGCGACAAAGTAGAGCGCGTTCTTCTTCACGTACAGATAGTTGACGCCGTCGACGTTGAACGCCGGTGGGGCATCGCCCTTCTCCCAGAACTTGACCTTGCGGAAGAAGATCTCGGCCGAGTTGCTCTCCACGTCGCCGCGGAAGTCATTGAAAATGATCGTGTCGCCGCGATTCGACAGGATGTAGAACTGCGAGATCGCCGACATGGTGCTTGCTTGCTTTTCCACTCACTCGAAATGGCTAAAACTAAAGGAGGGAGGGGCTGATTTCTCGGGCTGGAGAGTGCGCGCGAGGGTCGGGGGGTGGCTCGTTGGAGAGCGCTTGCTTGTGGCGGGTGTGGTGTGTGGGCGGCGCTGCGGCGCGTAGGGAGTGTGTGCGTCGCGGGGGAAGAGAGAGAGAGACCTCGATGGAGCTCCTCGTGCCAGTCCGCTTTTGGGCTTTGAGCTGCTGGGGGGAAGGTGCCACGTCAAAGATCGAGCCGAGCGAGCAAACAACAACAGCATGCGCGACCTCGCACTTAGAAGAACACACTGGGGAGATAAGTTCCTCTATAAGAGCATGCACTCTCTTCTTCTCCCCCTCTCTCACACGACCTCGCACTTTGAAGAACAGCTGGGGCGATTAGTTCTTCTATAAGAACAGCAAAAGTCCCTCTATAGGAACAGCAGTTCGCTCCTCCTCCCTCACCCAAATTCTCCCTCCTCACAGTCAACTCGATACAACATGATGGACACAATTGAAAGCACGTTTGCGCGAAGCCACAATGCAAATGCTCACTCTTCATGCGAAGAAACCTTGTTTATACATTGGTCTTTCAGAAGGTTGATCCGATGAGATTCACCACCGAAGTCTCACAATTAAATCCCCGCAAGACCCCGCAGCCCACAGGCCCTCCCCCCAACAGGTCCCCCAGCAGGATCAGGAGCTCCTCCCGTGAAAATTCGACCTGACCAAAGGCAATTGAACTGGCTGGTTCGTAAGAGACGGCATGTGATAATAAATCTTGGAAGATCTTGAAGATACAAATATGTCTATTTTGTCACATCAATTGCTTGCTTGAGTTGACTCTGACCTCCCGAATGAACGCCAGCCACTCAAGCGCCTCGGTGCAAATAGATTCGTGTAGGAGGCTCGAATAAAGTGCAATCGTCAGCCTCGGTTGTGATTCAGACGTACGTCGAAGTATCAGCACTCGCACATTTTTCGACCGGAGCAAAGCACTTCATCCCAAAAGCTACTCGCACAACCGTCACATGAAGCTTCTTGTTGCTTAGCGCAAAGAAGAAGAGCAAGACGACCACAGCCCCCTATGCCACGCTTCTGTCCGTGTCCAAGCCCAGCGACCGCGTGTTGCGAGTTCCGCTGCTGATTCGCGTCGCGGGACTGACGTGGCGCCCCGTGTACAATTTCCGAATGCAGCACTTGGGACTCGACCCGACAGAGCAGATGCGCGTCAAGCTGCTTCTTGCGGAAACCGAGAACGCGGCGCTCAAAGTGCAGCTGGAGAGCATGATGAAGGGGCTCAAGGATGTGTGGGAGCGGCCGATCGGAACGAGGCAGTGACCGCGAAAGAGCGGCGCGGACACCGTCCAAGTATGAGAGGCGATCAAAAAGGAACAGTTTAGGACGCGATTTCTCTGTCGTAGAGTGCGAGCGCATGTCAATCCGTTCGCCATTTCTCTGAATCGTTACAGTCTCTTCAGGTGTTGGGAAGCTACCTTGAGATTTGGTTCATTCAGATGTTACTTGTACACCCAGCCGGCGATCCTTTCATTCTCACACGCTCGGATATCAGTTGCTGCTCCGCTGCCTTCTTTGATAAAGACTGGCGCCGACTGCGCCGACTGGACGTAGAGCTCAAAATGGCTGCAAAGTGGCCAGGATAATAACTTGTTTGTTGTTATTTTTTGTTTCGTACAGCGGATGATGATAATTCCTTTAACAAATACTCTTAAACTGACGGTGACGCCGCGGACTGCTGCTGGTTCTTGATGTAGAACATCGCGCCAGACGTGGTGTTGGACTGGAGCTGCGGCTTATTCGATCTCAAGCACGACGAGAGCCCCAGCGGGTACGCCACAGGTCCGACCTCACCGCCCGAAAAGCATCCGTTCAGCGGTAGTCCTGGGAAAATCTGCTCGTACAGCTTGGTCTCCACGTCCGTCTCGCCGTAGAGCTCCTGTCCTTTGAGAGCACACGAGATCATGAACGCGCCGAGCGGCTGCTCTTTCTTCAGCACCATGCGCGCCTTCAGCGCTTTCAGTGCCACGGTGTGCGCGAACTTGCCGCACTCGGGGATCTGCACCGCGACAAAGCCGTACCGTCCTTTCTCCCAGTGCTTGTCCATTGACAGCACGTCGCCGTCGCCCGTGCAGATGAGCATGTCCAAGCGGTCGATGGTCTGGTCCACAGGCGGCGCCGCGATCAGCTCGCTCTCGATGCACGTCTTGGACGCGCGCACGATCGCCTCCATGGGCTCGATGCGCGCGCACGAGTAGATGTTGAGCGAGTTCTCGCGCGTGAACGACCCGTATTGGCGCAGCAAGTCGATCAGCCGGTATTGGACCTCCTCGCCCGTGGACGGGTTACGCCACACCACAGTCTCGTACGCGCGGTAGTGCGCAAACTGGTCCATGAGGTATGCGGTCGAGACAGTCTCGCACCGCACGACGGGCGTGATCGGATGGAATCCGCAGGACGCAAACACTCGCAAGCCAACCTTGCCGTGGAAGCGGATGAGCACGTTGGTCGGGAACTCTAACGTGCCGGCACTTGGTCCTGCTGCTGCTGCTGCTGACGACGCCGACTGCTTGGATTTGGCTTTGCGCGCGAACTGGTGCTTGCGTGACTCTCCTCGCTCTTGTGTTGCGGCGCTGCGCTTGTAGAGTGCGATGGGGATCGAGCGGTCGGCGAACGGCAGGATACCACCCACGACTGACGCCCCCGGGTGCCACTTGGTCACGATCGGCGCCAGCTCCTCCGCGCTGTTTGCGTTCACACCAAAGAACAGGAACGATGGGCTGTCGTCGTTATCTTCCATATCAGCGTCTTCTTCTTCGTCTCCTGCACTGGCTGGCATAGGGCTTGAGAACGGGTATTCGGGCTCTTCTCCGCGTCCACGCGCCTGTTGACGCAGCCACTTGCGATCGAACATCGCAGTCTCCACAGAGGTACCAGGCAAGTGCGCGACAGTGATCGAGAACGTCATGATCTTGGACGGCGAGTCGCCGTACTCGCCGAGCTCTTCCTCGTACTCTCGCGCCGCGGTTGGCTCGTCTTCGCTTCCCGTGCCCATGACCCCCAGCGGCGTGAAGAGCGTCACGACAGGACAGCCCATAGGGATGAGCTTGCTGTTCTCCAGCGTCTGCGCGACGGCCTTCCAGTACCCGCCGGTCTTGAACGGCGTCGAGTCGCCCGTGCCGACAGTGATGATGATCAGGTTCGGCGCGAACCGCGCGTCGAGACAGCCGCGTTCGTTCCGCAGCAGCATCGCGAGGCTCTCGTCCGCATTTGGGCTGATGATGACCGTGTTCTTCCACTCATAGTGGGCGCTCTTATTCTTGAGTACGAGGCGGCTCCACGACGCGTTCACGAGCGTCATCGCACGCGTGTCTTTCCACGTCAGGAACGGGAAAAGCAGCGCCAGCATCTCGGGTGGGAGATTCTGCACAGGACATGCTCGCGGCTTGAGGTTCAGCTTGGACTTGAGCGCGGCGCTGTGGACTCTCGCGCCTCCGTTTTTGCTGATGGTGATGGCACCTCCGCCGTTCTTCTTGGCCGCTGGGTGGGGAGGCGACTGCTTGTCTGGACCGTCAGGCGCTGTCGAGGGCGGCGAGGACACCAGCGCCTTCGCGTGGATGGAGGCGGCGGCGGCGACGCTGGGCTTCGAGTCGCGCGGCTTGGTCTTCTTCTTCAGCTGCTGCTTCTGCTTGGACGACGTGGACGGCGCGCGCGCCATGCTGCTGCTCCTGCTGCTGCTGCTGCGGTCGTATGCCTGCGACTTGGAGCTCTTCGCACTGAGCATTTCGGCAGTGACTGGAAATGGGCCAGTTTTTTTTTCTTTTTTAGGCACGTCAACAGAGATGGTTTACGTCAGAAAGAATACGCTCAAATTTGATGGAGTGGGGAGGTAATTAATGTGCACCACACGCTTTCAGGGGTAAAACCTGGGCGATTTTCTTTGACGTCAACACAGCTGGTATCGAGTCGGAAAAACTGCGCTGAGAAGTTGTGTGGAACCATGCGACGCCACACTAATAGCAATACGAGGCACAGACAGCGTGAAATGAAACGCAAGATTTTTCTATCACCGAAACTCGAATTGCTGTTACGAGAGGGATTCGTTGAGTACCTGCGTGGTAATTTTATAAGGATATTTTATCTATTCATGGTGCTGATTTTGTAAGCGAGATTTGTTTTAATGTGCACTTTACGCCAAATAAACGGGTTTATGCGTAAAAAACGAGCGTACACTCTCTCAAACTGAACTCTGAGACACTGGACTCAGATGGACCCTTCTGGAGCTCTTCGCCATGTCGAAGGTTGGCGGACTCTACGCTTCGTAGAACTGGCCTGCCATCACGTACAGCTTGGCAAAGTCAGGGTAGAGCTTAATGCCTTCCTTGAGCAGGTTTTCCTCCACTTCCGGGCTCTCGCCGCACTCGCGCTCGAGCAGAACCGATTTCATCCAAACGTGCACAGACGGGGCCAGCGCACGAGCTTTCGCGAGGATCGTCTTGGCGTTCGCCGGGTTCTACAGCCACGCGGCTTCGAGCCACACGTCCTCCTGGGTCGGACAGCACTCACAGCCCTGCGCGATGATCTTGCGCGCCTGCACAATCTTGCCCGCGATCTCCTCCAGACGCGCCGCAGCGATCCAGCCGGGGCCGTGCTTTGGATTCATCATCGTGACCGAGCGCAGCAGCAGACGCGCCTTCTTGATGTCGCCAATCTCTGTATCACTCATGAGCTTGATGCTGATGAAATCCATCAGGCACCTCTTCGGGTCAACCATTGTTTGTTGCGCTTCTGCAGCGCCGTGTTAGTCTTGAACTTGAGTGAGCAGTCGCCGATGTCCGGGATCATCTCCCATTCGGTGTCCGACATGTTCTGCAGTCCGGCCTTGAGGTCCGCGAACTGGTCGCTGATCTTCGGGCGGTCCTGGTGCGCCTTCTTGAGCTTCTCGAGAAACTTCATCTCGCGCCGACGCTTGCGACGCGAGTCCATGCGCTCATCCACCGACTCGTAGATGCCGTCGGCTTCTCTGTCGTCCTGATCGTACGGCGTGTCCTGGAAGAGTCCCACGGACGAGTACCTGGAGAACTCGTTGTAGTTCGTTTCACTGTAGTCGCCGTAGTCCTCGTTCTCGTCGGTCGCGCGTCCGAATCCACCCAGACCAGCAGTGCCGGAGCCTCGTCCAGCGCCTCCAGGGGCGCCGCCACCACCGCGATCGGCAGTTCGACGCCCCGTCCTCGTCCTGCGCCTGGCAGGAAGGGCGCAGCGCCCGGCCCCGCGCCGACACCGTTACCGGCCGCCGTCGCGATACCTTCCGGTGCCATGCGCGAGGCGCCCGAAAAAGCCTTATTGACTTGAATTTGTATGAAAAGTGCAAAGATTTGCGTTCATGACTCTCCGTGTTCTGCGCCTCAACGTTCGGCAGGTCAAGCTGCTCTCGGAGCACGTACGAATAGACTGTTGTTTAAGCACTTGCTTCTCGAGCGCCACGCACGCCCGGGCGCATGCTTCCTTGGCCAGCAACGTGAACTGCTCGAGGCTGGATGCGCCAGCTGCATCGAACGCCACGACTCCCGATCTTTCGGGCATCCTTTGTGTCGCCAGCTACCTCTCAGGGCTTGCTCATTGAGGGCGCTGCCGCCCAGTACATAAGTGAGCGAGCACACTGACGCCGTGTCGCGGACACCAGACGAAGTGGCGCGCCTGCCTCGCTTGAAAGTGTGGCGACTGACCGCCCGCACGCGATGATCCACGATCAAGCCGCCACCAAGAAAGAAATCCTTCCACGTTTCCCC
>JAADVN010000487.1:0-17647 GCA_023335535.1 Globisporangium spinosum | reverse complement strand
TAGGATTATAAAGAACTGTTATATAGACACATACTAAGCGCAAGTTACATGCCTAATCGCAGTTCATCGCGCGGTATTGCAAAAGAGTGCATGATCAAATTGTGTTACCACTCACTATGCTTAGAAGCATACATAGCGCCATATCATTTTGCAGTGGTTTTTTTCTAATTTAATAATTTCATTGCAAATTCGCCAGACTCAGATGCAAAGCCGGAGTCTGAGAATCGATGTGGCTTTTGCCACAAGCCTGTTGTGTGGTGGCAAAACCACTTTGCTCGCCACCGACCAGTGACTCTGGGGTTGGCTTCCAGTCAATTAATTGCCCAGTTTGATTGATCATCAAGCGACTCCACCAATTGCGCGAGAGGCATCGAGCATTCGAGACGCATTGCCGCTTCATACCGAGTACCAAACACACGAGAGCAACAGCAGCAGCGAAGAGACAACCACAAGCACAATGGCCAAGGCAGCAGCAGCAGCAGCAGAGGACAAGGAGCCGCAGGTGCCAGTCGCCGATGAGAGCAACGCCGAAGATGAGGGCTTCAGCGGCGACAAGACGTTCGAGGAGCTCGGTGTGGACTCGGCCATCTGTGAGTCGATCAGCGCGATCGGCTGGACCAAGCCCAGCAAGATCCAGCAGGAGACGATCCCGCATGGGCTCGCCGGCCGCGACATCATTGGTCTCGCCGAGACCGGCTCCGGCAAGACCGGCGCGTTCGTGATCCCGATCCTACAGACACTGCTCAAGAATCCGCAGCGCCTCTTTGCGCTCGTGCTGGCGCCGACGCGTGAGCTCGCGTACCAAATTAGCGAGCAGTTTGAAGCGCTTGGCGCGTCGATCGGACTCAAGTGTGCGTGCATTGTCGGCGGTATCGACATGATGAACCAGCAGGTGGCGCTCGCGCGCAAGCCGCACATTGTGATCGCGACGCCGGGACGTCTCGTGGACCACTTGGAGAACACCAAGGGCTTCAGTCTGCGCACGATGCGCTACCTGGTGCTGGATGAAGCCGATCGTATGCTCAGTATGGATTTCGAGGAGGAGATCAACCAGATCGTGCAGCTTATGCCGGCGGAGCGCAACACGTACCTGTTCAGTGCGACGATGACGTCCAAGGTCGCCAAGCTTCAGCGCGCGTCGCTCAAGAACCCGGTCAAGGTCGAGATCACGCACAAGTTTGCAACCCCCGAGACGCTCAAGCAGCACTACCTGTTCATCCCGGCCAAGTTCAAGGACTGCTACCTGGCGTACGTGCTGAATGAGGTCGCGGGCCAGTCCGTGCTCATCTTTGCGAGCACGTGCAACGGCACGCAGAAGGTGACGCTCATGCTGCGCAACCTGGGCTTCCAGGCGATCTGTCTGCACGGCCAGATGACGCAGCCGAACCGTCTGGGTGCGCTGAACAAGTTCAAGGCCAAGAGCCGCAACGTACTCGTGTGCACGGACGTCGCGAGTCGCGGTCTCGATATCCCGAGCGTCGACGTCGTCATCAACTACGACATCCCCACGCATGGTAAGGACTACATCCATCGCGTCGGCCGTACGGCGCGTGCCGGTCGCGTGGGCACTGCCGTGTCGTTCGTGACGCAGTACGATGTGGAGCTCTACCAGCGCATCGAGCACTTGCTCGGCACCAAGCTGGACGCGTACCCGTGCGAGGAGGAGACCGTGCTGGTGATGTCGGAGCGCGTGAACGAGGCGCAGCGCATGGCGACGATCGAGATGAAGGAGTCGGGCAACACGGGCGGCAAGCGCGGACGCTACTCGCGCGGCGAAGCCGACGAGGGCGACGATAACGACGGTGGCAACGACAACGGTGGGAAGAAGTACAAGTCCGCTGGCGCTCGCAGCAGCCGAGGCGGCGGTAGATCCGGTGGAAGCAGCCGCGGAGGTGGTCGCAGCGGCGGCGGTGGCCGTGGTGGCGGTCGTGGAGGTGGTCGTGGCGGTGGCCGCAGTGGTCGCAAGTAGACAGCGACTCACTTTGCTGTGATCAATCCTCCATCCATCCTATAGACTCCGTTGCTCGCTTCCATTCCGCATTGCCCCAGTACTTAAATTAAAACCATGATCATGTTTTGCTTTTGCCTCTCATCTCTCTCTTCCTGACTGTGTTGTGTGTGTTCTAAGTTCTACAGTCTACCTGTACTCTGTTGGTTGGTCTGTCTATCGGATTTCGTTGCCAATGCCGATGGGCAGCATCAAGTCCGTGCCGAGGCGACTGCTTCCTTTCGACTTGGAGCTCGGGAACGCGTTCCAGAAGCGCAGCGTCTCGTTGCCGGCGCCCGTGACGATCGTCTGACCGTCCGGAGACATCGCCAGGTACAAAACGCGGAAAGTGTGGCCTGTGAGCGTCGCGAGCTTCGTCATCGACGGGTACTTCCACACGATGATCTGGTTGAGCGAGTACCCGTGCGTACTCACGACTTCGTTCACGTTCTTGGACCACATGAGGTTGCACACCTGCGAGCCTGTGTCGATCGCGTTGATCGGGGTCTGGGTCTGCGTATTCCAGAAGCGGATGCAGCAGTCCGCAGTGCCGCCGCCGGACGCCAAGAGTCCGTGCTGGTGCGGCGACCACGCAATTGCTTTTACTGCTGCCGTGTGGTCATTGAAGCGCACCATCGGGACCGTCCTCCCTGTTGAACTCGAGCTCGCGTTGTTGGCGGACGACGCGCCGAGCATGTTCCACACAAAGAGCTTGTTGTCGTTGCCTCCAGATGCGAGTTGGTTGTCGTCAAACGACCACTTCAGCCCACATACTTCCTGCTTGTGGCCTGCCAGCTTGTATTGATACAGCTCAGCAGCGCGCAGATCGCGCAAGTAAATCGTGCGATCTCGACTTCCCGAGGCAATCAAACTGGAGCCCCACGCGAGTGTCCCCACGCGAGAGACATGTCCACTGTTGGAGGACACACAACCAAAAAGGTCAGTACCGGTACGCAACATAAACAAAGAGTCCACTTGCCGTGGACGATTGTATAGACGGCGCAAAGCGGACGTACTTCATGGTGCGCACTTTCTTGCAGGTCGAGACTTCCCAAACCTGCACTTCGCCCGTGTTCGTGCCAACCGAGATGTGTGTTCCCTATCAGATGGCAAAGTATATCTCAATTAGAACTCAACACCGAGGACACGGTCTGTCAACATTTTCCTTCATAGCTTTGACTCACTCTTTGGCTCCAGGCGACGGAAGTGACGCAATCTGATGCGCCGAGGTTGCACAGCTTGGTCACTTTGCTTGTGCACGCACTCCATAGGTACACACACGAGCCGAGTCCGACTGCGAGCACGTTTGTCGAGGACCAGTCAACTAGGTTCAGGTAGAAATCGTCCTGCAACGCTGGGGCATCCAGGGTTTTGAACGGCGTCTTGGAGATCTTGCGTCGGCACTCGTTCATGCCGCTTGCGAGTAATCTAAAGCACCGAAACATGACAATTAGCGACCGATCTCTCTACAAAATTTATCATCCACCAGCTTCTCTTGCAGCACTTGAAGCGCACCTTTGTGACGAGCAGCCAATGCCATTGAACGAGATCGAGGTCTTGATCCCATCGTGGATCGGCTGTCGTGGAGCCTTGAAGCGCAAGATGTTGCTCGATGCACTGTCGCTGTTGCGACCAGAGAAGCCCATGCTGCTGCTGCTGGCACCGTACGCTCCTCCTCCTGTACCAGAGCTGCTCGAGTAATTGTAGATGCCGCAGCCGTTGCCTGGGATAGACGACGACGCACTACCACCCATTGAGTTCCCGTAGTCCATGTAGTTGGAATAGTTTGATAGATGGGAAATGCCCAGCAGCTCGCTCTTGAGCAGCATCGAGAATGACGACGCGCAGGAACTTTGTGAAATTGGCGCCGTGTCTTTCGGGTTCGAGTCCTGGCTCTGACCACCGGTGGTGCTGCTTCCTGGAGTACTCGAGCCTGGTGTGTCGGTGTTATTGTTGCTCTGTGTGCGCTGGTTGTTTCTGCATAATTCAGCCATGAACGAGACCACACATTCACACCTTAGAACTACTTAGGCGCTATGATTTGGCTCGCATTATTCGTACCCGTGCCGTCTTAGTGGATCCGAAGTGAGTCCAAACCCTGCATCTAGCTTGGTGGATAATCGCGATGGAATGAAGCGATCGCTGTAAATGTGCTTCGATCTGCAAACAAAGGAGGACAACAAAGTCAATTAGAAACCACTCGCAAAAGTTTGGCAACTGGACTTGAAAGTTACACCCGGGATACCGTTTTGAAGTTCGATGCGGAAGCGCTTTACCGCACGAGTTCTCATCGCTGAACCCAGACAAGCGAGTCTGAACCGAGCACATAAAGCACACAAACACAAGATTTGTCAGCAAACACATACAAGGCATACTGTGAGCTTGGCGTGGTTGGTTCTCTTACCTCGTATTGGTGATGGAGCGGATGCGCAGCGGTGCGTGGTATCACGATTGGCTCTTTCCCCATCGTTGATCGCTGCTGCTGCTTGCTGTCGTACAACTCGCCTGCTTGCGAAGTCGATCTCTTCACCGGTAATGAGGAGCGAGTGAGCGAGTGTGGGGAAGCAGCACGAAGAACGGAACGACTCGCGCGCGCTTGAAACCCGAAATGGAACCTCGAAGGGGATGGATGAATGGGATGGAGTGCGTGAGCTAAAAACCGAGCCAACCACCACTTTTTTCTTTTCTTGGGCTTTGCGTCTTAAAATGACTTGGCCCGGAAACCAAAGAGTGAGTACCTGACTGACACAGAAAGTCGCGAGGCTTCGTCGCAAGAGCGAAGACTACACCACACCACAAACACGCACACACTGCTTACTCAGTTTCTCTTCCGTGCGCAAAGCCAACATACTACACATAGTGGAAACAAACTCCGACCGACTCGCTTGAAATAACCGCCGCAGAAACGGCAGGCGTGAATGAAAAAACGTCTGCAACGTGCATGAGGGCATCTGTCGCTGTGACGGCATTCCCGAGCCAAAGCAAAGTCTTCATTCGCCACTCCCTGGTCTCATCTCTCTCGCGCTCTGAATCCGGATATCTGCTCCTACACATTTGTGCTCTCGCGCTCACTCCCGTTTTCGATTTCCGCCTGCGAACGCGCGTTTATTTTCGATTCCTCGCTCATCTTTGTTTGGAATTCCGAAACAACAACTCGAGTTCGCTTCCGAAACCTTCGTTCTCCAGTCAGATTCCGCCAGGTCGCAAGCACGCAACGCAGTAACAGCAGATTGCTGGACGTCAGTCAGTCCGGCGAGTACCACTCGTCCCAACCATCCATGGCGGAGCTGCGGTTCGAAGAACTCCCATTGAGCTTCTTCTGCTCGCACCTCATCAGGGACGGGTCGCGAAGTCTCTTTCATTCATTTGTCTCTTGTGGTCAGTCGCACAGTAGTGTTGTCTCTTTTGCAGAGAGGGGTGCAAAATATAAGTCAGTAAGTGGACTCCAATCTCAAGCGCTTAGCTTACAGCACCTCCATACCTTGCACATGTACTCTCTTCAGCAAGTGGACAAGCAGCAATAGTGGTTAACAAGTTCAACACATTTCACAGGTTGCTTTTAGCATTCACCCACATTATTCGCCGAGGATAGAGAAACCTAGAAACCTAGATCTTCGCCTGCTTTGTCCTGCGTCAAACGCTGTTCTGCATCGACTGCAGTTGCTGCTGCAGGGCCTTCCGGAAAGAAGTGATCGCACGCTGGTCCGTGCATTCGTTGATTTGCTGTCGCGTCTGGCCCTGACCGCACTTGTCGGCATACAGCAAGCACGCAACACCGCAGTCAAACCCACTGACCTGCTGGGGTTTTGTGATCGCACTCACAGCCTTCGAAATCCAGTTCTTGTGCTGCGGGTAGCAAATCTCCAACCACTCAACCACGCTTCTAGGCACAGAGCGATACGATATGCCCGTGCGCGATGCCAGTCGACTACAATGTGCACAAAATCAGGAAGAAAATCAGTGCCGCGTTTCACAACTTCAAGATCGTCAATAGTGCATCTGCGCACATACCCCATAGGCTCGAACAGCTGCAGCTCCGGGTGCGGCGCCAACTGCACGCGGAACAGGTTCCAGTGGATCAGTCCGATGTTGACTGCAAAAAGAATCGGTCGGTCGCTTGTGTAGTCGATCATTCGACCCAGCACGTCTCGTACCAGGAATTCGCTATCACCCGGATCCACGGGAACTCTGCCTGCATCTGTTGTTGCTGCTACTGCTGCATGGTGATGGTGGTTGTGCTGATGCTGATGGTAGTTGCGGCTTCTGCTTTCCAAGAAGCAGTGGAAGAAATCTGTCGGGAGGAAATGTATATTCGGGTACTGGTTCGCTAGCCGCCAGAGCATCAGATCCATCAGCGTGCTCGTGAGCCAACTAGTCTCGTCGATCTTGTCATCTTCGCTGCTAAACGCGGATTGCAGCAGACAGAACTGCATCAGCTTGCGCTCCTCACTCGTCATCGACACGCGACGCCGCTTTATCTCTTTCGTTGCTCGCGTCATGATCTTCGGCACCCCCGCACTATCCAAAACAATCGTTCGTCAGAAAGCCACCCTTTTGAAGCAATCAACGCCACTGTATACACTGGTATTCAGTTGGTGCACATACCTGGATACTTTGATCTGTTTGCGTCGCACCGGCGCTGTCCTTTCCGGCACCAAGCGGCGGCGATCTTTCTCCCTGTGAACTTCCTCTCTCTCGGCCTCTATCATACTATCTTGCTGCAACGGCGTTGCTGCAGTATCAAGTGAGCGTCGCTTCACTGAGCGCACAGCATCATGGAGCTTCGCAACGCGGCGGCTTCTCCGCACACCACTCGACGGTGACAGCGACAACGTCGACGGCGTGACAAGAGAAGAAGAAGAGGAGGGTGGCGCAGCTGGGGAGCGCACCAGCAAGTTGCTGCAGGAGGTGGCGGTGGCGACTGGCACTTGCAGCGTCTGTAGCGGAGTGCGCGTGCGCAGCTGCATGGGAGAGAAACAAGCAGGTGCACAGCGAGCGAGCGGCGCTTCAGCTGAAAGTGACGAATGCGGGCGTGCGCCTTTGCTGCTTGATGTTGAAATGGCACCACAGCGACGCGACGCACCCAAACGAAATTTCAAAACGAGATATTTTGCAGATCTAGCCACATACAAAAACCAAGTTTGAAAGGGAAAAGGCAAGTCGTGTCGCAGCAAGAAAACGCAGATGTGGAAACAAAATATTTCATTTTTATCCGCAAACTATTTGAAATAAACTGATTATGTATCAATAGCAATAATTTATATCTAAAATGGACTTTCCGCTTTTGCTTCCTGTCACAAAAAAGAGGCAACACTGTAACCTGTTACAGCGTAACTGCTGGTTCACCTCCGTACCGTACAATACTCGTTCAGTAGCCCGCATTTGATTTGGGGAGAGAGCGTGCGCATCTGGTTTCTGTTTTTTCAGCCAATGAAACCTCTCTGTAGAGGTTCAGAACCTCATATCCGCCAATCGCAGCCCATCATTCCTCCGAGTGGGTGGTGGTGGTTGTGGTTCCAAAGGGTACAAGGCGCCAAGTTTGACACGCCAAACGATCCAATTGCCGCAGCAGGACGCTTCTTCTCACTTGTGGCTTCGCTTGAACACGCTCGCTCAGCGGTCTCTCTTTCCCTCCATCCCTCTCGCACGCAGCTCACGCGCCCTTTTCCCCTCCACTTGCCACCCACAATGGCGAGCTCGACCGAGAATCAGGAGGCCGCGGCCGCCGCCGCCTCTGTCGCTGCTGCGCACGAGCAACAGCAGCAGCAGCAGCTCAAGAAGCGCGTGCGCCACCGCTCGATCGTGGACGGCAAGTCCATGTACTTTGGCAAGTACGTCTCGCAGGAGGGCTCGGAGAAGCTGCTCACCTACCAGTACCACGGCTCGGACAACTCGCTCATCTACAAGCACGTGCTCACGCCGATGAACGACTTCCTCGTCAACTTTCTCCCACTCTGGCTCGCGCCAAACCTGGTACGTACATGTGCTCGTGCTGCTAGTGATTGCATTCTGTGCGAAGTGGGAATGCTGATTGTGCTGTTGCGTTTATGCTTTCTCTATTTCTCTCTGTGCAGATCACGCTGATTGGACTCATCTTGGTGGGCTGCTCACACTTGCTCTTCGCCATCTACTGCCCATTCTTGGACGGAGATGCCCCCGCGTGGCTCTTCGTTGTCGCCGCGGTTACGCTCTTTGCCTACCAGGTATGGCATGCTTGCACCCATTTCGTTCTCACTCTATGAACAGAAAATGTCGCTAATACTACACCATTTGTGCATTTATAGACGCTGGACAACCTCGATGGCAAGCAGGCACGTCGCACGGGCAGCTCGTCTCCGTTGGGACTGCTCTTTGACCACGGCTGCGATGCGCTCAACGTGTCGGTCGGCACGATGACCATGGCGTGCGTCTTGCAATTGGGCGCGACCTGGAAGACGCTCTCGTTCGCGTGGAGCGCGCATGTGGTATTTATCTGTGCGACTTGGGAAGAGTGAGTTCTCAGTGAATCTGCTGCATGCTTGTGCTTCTTTATTTTGCTAGTCGCACGCACTCATTCTCTCCTGTGCACCAACAAATGCTGACTTTTGTATTTTCTCGTTTTGTATCCCACTTCTTTCTTGCGCATAGGTACTACTCGGGCTCGCTCCAACTTCCACTGATCAATGGGCCAACGGAGGGCATCCTCATCGGCATCAGCTTGAAGCTCTTCACCGCAATCGTCGGCCCGCAGTTCTGGACCCAAGAGATCCTCCCGGGCTTCCAGAATAACACCGTGTTCGTGATCGTCACGGCCATCAGCTCGTGCCTCACGATCGCTGTCAAGTACGTCTCTCATTCTTTTGCATTCCGCTTTTCGAATATCTGGGATACTAATCCGAATGTGTTGCGTGCGACTGCATTTTGGGATTATAGCGTCGTCAATGTGCTCCACGCCGTTCGCCTGCGCAAGGACTCGATTATCGTGGCGCTCACGCGCCTGGCGCCGTTCTGCATCCTCAACGTGCTGGGCGTGCTCTGGGCGACGTTCTCACCGTCCGATATCTTCGCGCAGTACCCGCGCACGTTCCTTTGGATGCTCGGTCTGCTCAACAGCAAGCTCGTGGTACGTGAATTAAGCACTCTACAAAGCTCTATTGGCTGTCTATTGCTTCCAACTAACTTGCCATCGTATACTGTGGATTATCTAGCTGCACCTCATGCTCGCGCACCTTTGTGGTGAAGAGTACCACCCGTTCCGCAAGACGCTCGTGCCGATCTTCTACGTGGCGGCGCACTGCGGCTTCAGCATGCTCGAGGGCATCTACGACGCGATCAACGAGGGGCTGATCGTCAAGGAGTTCTTCTTCCTCTCGCTCGTGTCCTACATCCACATCGTGATCACTGTCGTGTGGGAAGTCAAGAACGTGCTCGACATCGGCGTGTTCACGATCAAGAACCCAAAGCCCAAGGCCTCCTAGATGCATGTCTGCTGTGTTTCTGCTTCTTTTCTCTTGAGGTCTGTATGTGAACCAAAGGGAAACGCAACATGGTGATATCATCATGGATGGCTACGTAGTTAGCTGACTGGCTGGTGTCAGTCATCCTTTGCCTTTCCATTTGTCTTGTTTTGCATAACTCCATTTCAGCACAATACACACCCAAGAAATTACCAATCGAGACTTCTTGTGTTTGTTCTATGAGACTTTGTTGTTTCCACAAATTCGTACATCAAGCGGCTTTCTGTTGATATAACCAACCATCTCTCGGTAACTGCTCGCATATGTGGTTTAGATCACCTTGCCAGCGACGATGGACGCAAACATGAACGCGCCGAACCACTTGTTCGAGCCGAAGCGCTGCTGGAGGTTCTCCGGGTCGTCCAGCTTCGCAGTGTTCACTTGCCACGCCAAGTGACTCGTGCCACCGAGCAGCCCCATGTAGAACGGCCAGTCGAGCCCTGCAGCGTACCCCGCTGAGCCAATGCCGACGATCGCCGCGGCCGAGAACGCGTTCAGGATCGGCTTGGTGTTCTCGCCAAAGAGCAGCGCGGTCGAGCGCACGCCGATCTGCTGGTCGTCCTTCTTGTCCTGGTGCGCGTAAAGCGTGTCGTAGACGATCGTCCACGCGATGCCGCCAGCGTAGAGCGGCAGCACCACGGACCAGTCGTTTGAGCCGTGCACCGCGGCCCAGCCGAGGATCGCGCCGTAGTTGAACGTCAGCCCCAGGAACGCCTGCGGCCAGTACGTCACGCGCTTCATCAGCGGGTACGCACCGACGAGCGCAAGCGACGAGGCCCCCATGGCGATGCTGTACCAGTTGAGCTGCAGCAGGATGCCGAGACCCGCCGAGAGCTGGGCTGCCAGGAACCCCCACGCCTGCGGGTACGTGATCGTGCCAGACGCCAGTGGGCGCTTGTTCGTGCGCTCGACCTGCCTGTCAAAGTCCTTGTCCCACATGTCGTTGATCGTGCAGCCAGCGCTGCGCATGATGAATGCGCCGGTGCCAAAGAGCGCCAAAAGGCCCAAATCCGGCAACTGTCCAGCTGGCGCAGCGAGCGAAATGCTCCAGAAGCACGGCCAGAGCAGCATGTACGTGCCTACAAACCAGATTCTTCATCAGTTCACATTGATGCAAGCTTTGAGTAGCACAACCGTAGATATATACAAAGAGCATATCATAAATGACTTCAAGTGCAACGCGTACCTGCTGGGCGATTGATGCGCGAGAGCTGGATGTACGGTACCATCCACTTTGGACAGTGGCGCTCCGCCCACGTGTCCTTCTCGAGCTTGAACGTGTCAGGAACCGCGGCTCCGTCTTGCTCCTTGTCCAGTGCCAGCGACGGAATAGGTGCAACTGGTGGCAATGGGACGACAGCACTACTTGATGTGCTTTTCCGCTGACCGCCAGCTGTGCCACTGCTGTTGAACCAGGAACGCTGCTGGAACTCCATCGACACCGCTGCATTGGTTGGCGCCATTCCGTTGAAGAGAAGCGGCGAGCGATGCAGCGACAACGACGGGAGACTGGAGAACGAGCGCACCATGCGCAGTGACGCAGGCATCAGCTGCACGGGAGGGATCGCCTGGTGCTGCTGCATGCGTAGCAGCGTCGCGGTTCGAGCGGTGCCATGGCGCATGTGCTGCAGCCCCACGAATGCGCTCGCCATGCTTCTTTTCTATCAGAGTCGACAACCAAGAAGGTGATGCCAGTCAGTTTTGATCGCACAAAAAGTGGCTGAGAATTCATATTAGTAAACCTGAGCTGACAGTGCGCTTTTTTGCATTTGGCTGGAAAGTTGCTATTTGTTCATCTTCATACTTTAATCAAGATCAAAAGCTGATGGTACTTCGCAGAGGTGGATACAAACAATGGTCTCTTCAATTGGCCACCCCGCGAGCTCGTTAGTCGCACCGATGGCATTGCCACCACCACTGCTGAATCGTCCGCGTACGCTGATGCAATGCGTGCAGTTGGTCACTACCTCTCAACTGCCGGTTGCTCTCTCTCTCTCTCTCGTTTGCTCAGAGTGACCATGCCCCGTCAGAGCAGCTTGTTCTCGCTGGTCTCCGCCGATGATGTGGGACCCGCCGCCGTCCTGAATTGAGAGTCATTTCATTTCATGGCGCCACCTTCGAGAAAAGCCTGCCAGCAAACACAGCCAAAACGCGACGAGGAGCCAGCGACGCAAACTAGCAACCAGTGTTTCTCTTTTCTCTTGAGAACGCAAGAAAAAAGAGTGGCGGAGAAAGGAGCTCCGCGAACGCCCAGCTAGCCAGCCAGCCTCACCTCCCTCCCCAGGTCTCGCATCGCAGTCCATCAAAGTAGACAGCCAAGCGCCCGCCCGACTCCGACCTTCCCCTTTGATCGCATCTGGGAAAAGCAGCAGCACCCCGCCAAGTATCAGAGGACAGAAGAGCCTGTCCCCGTCGTTCGAGAGCATGGACTGGAAGCAGTCGCCGTCTTTCCAACCACCAGCGACCCTGCGGTCCCAGGAAGGCGACCAGCAACGCTTTCGTCCGCGCCATCGTTACGAGCAGCAACAGCACGAGGATGACCAAGAGCCCCCATGCAAGCGCGAAGATACCCGCTTCTCGGTTGATCCCGGATACTCAGTGACACCGCCACCGTCCTCGCATCACCACCATCTGCTCCACCACCAGCAGCAGCAACAGGACACATCGTCGTTTGGGTTTGCCATGCATTCGCTGGACCTGCAGAACTTCGACGAGTCGGCAAGCGTAGATCTCCAGCAGCTCTTCCCGCAACCTTCGGCACCTTCTTCTTCTGGAGCCGCCGCCGCAGCTGCGAGTGCGATGCAACCGCACCATCATCACACTCCACAGCTGCCACACCCGTTGCTGAGCTTCTATGCACCACAAACTCCGCAGTCTACAGCATCCAGCGAGTACTTTGTCGAAGGCGCGTTGTGTGTTTGTCGCCATTTCAATGCTGTCATTATGGGGTATGTGGGCTCATTGTTGCTCGGTTTTGCTTGTCCAGGTTTCCAGAATTTCCCCTCGGATCCGTCGCAAGGCATCCCACCGTTCACGTTTATGAGCTCGTCCCATCAGCCTGCGATGTTTGACGAGCGCGAAGAACTGGGCATGACAGAGATGCAGGAAGTGTCGAATCTGTTCAACAATGCGTCAATGATGACGCCACCGACGTCGATCATGACGCCTCGCACCTCGATTGTGTCGCCAATGCACGGATTCCCTCCTTCGCGGGTCGGCACTGCAGCCAGTGGTGGCAGCATCCCGACCAGCGCCGCAATGTTAATGCACGAGAGCAGCAGCGCCGCGATGCTGATGCACGAGAGCAGCAGCGACGATGGCGGCAGCGGTGGCATGTCGATCTCTGCGAATCCGAAGTTTTCGCCCGACCGCAGAAAGCTCTGCTGCATCGAAGGCTGCAAGAGCCAAGCGCGCGCATTCAATCGCTGCAAGCGCCACGGCGGATCGAAGCGTTGCTCGCATCCTGGATGCACCAAGAGCGTGCAGAGTCGCGGACTGTGCATTCGCCATGGCGGCGGCTCGCGGTGCCAAGAGAGTGGCTGCACGCGTGCGGCGCAGAGCCACGGACGGTGTAAAATGCACGGCGGCGGGCGACCCTGCATCGTCGAGGATTGCGAGAAGAAGGCGCACTTGAAGCGGCTGTGTCGCAAGCACGGCGGTGGCGCGAAGTGCAGTCTTGAAGGGTGTGACAAGTGGGCTCAGCGCCAGGGTATGTGCATGACCCACTCGAAGCACACAAGCGGCTCAGCAGCATCGTCGGGAACAGGCGGTCGCTCGAAGGGAGCAGCAGCTGCAGGGGGTGTATCCACTGGGTCCTCGCTCTCACCTGACGACGGCATGGCGGAGCTTTAAAGCTCTCCGCACCTGCCAGTAAACCTGCATGCATGCCGAGTGTCAGCGCCACAGCCCTGCGCATCTTGCACGTCCTGCGCGTCCATTGATAATTTAACACACAGCACCTTGCTTGCCTTCGGCACTCGTCATCTCCATTCTCCGTTCTTCATTTCCATCGGAAGTGGCTCTTCAGTTTTGCTCTTTTTTTGGCGGGTCGCCATTGCGTATTTTTTGCGGGAAAACGCGCGGGTAAAAATGCGCGGGTACAAATTTGCGCGGGTAAAAATCGGGTTTTTGCGCTTAATGACTATTTGAATAAGGACTTTGTGCGTATTAATTTACTAAATTGCGAGCAATGTATGGAAACGAATTAGTGGCAGAGGACCATAAAGTCAGGGCATTCCGGGATTTTGAATTTGGGTTTCTGGGCTTTTGCGCGACACGTTTGTGTGTGTGTGTGTATTTTGAAGTCTGGATGGAACGCTGGCATACATTTTCCAAGTCAAACACGCTTGCAATTCCAAATTCAAATTCGCATTTGAGAGAGATCAGAGGTGAGTGAGCGAGCGAGCGAGCAAGCGACAAGAGCAAGCGCATTGAGAGAACGCGGGCGCGTACATTAACAGCAGCAGCAGCATCACCAACTACAGTACAGGCCATCATGATGGAGTATCCAACGCACCAGCAGCAGCACCAGCAGTACTTGCGCCACGACGCCGAGACGTTCCGCGTCGCCGAAGAGCTCATGATGCTGAGCAATTGCGCCGTCACGAGCGGAGTTGGCGCGGCGACGCCATCAAGCTACGCGCACGTGGGCAAAACGCTGCACGACCAGGAGTTCAGCTCGGGGTCGTACGAGCCGGTATGGTGCCGTGAGCGTAGATGTAGTCTAGATGGAGGGGAGTTGGTACTGATGTTGGGTGGGCTTTACTGTCTCGTGCTTGCTGTAGGCATCTGTGAAGAGCACCATCAAACGCGAGACACAGAAAGCCAGGAATAACAGGTGAGCGACGACGCCGACCATCCAAGTGATGTGGTGCTAACATGGCGCTAACAATGCTGTTTTTGTTTGTGTGTGTAGAAAACGACAGAACGCGGCGTTGAACGTCATCATTGACTCCGTTCATGTAAGGCTCTCTTGATCTGTGTTTTCACAATTGGGGTTATATGTGCGTGCAAATCTTATTTACGACATCTGTTTGGATGGTTTCATCATGCAGCATTCTACCAAGCAGATGATTACCAGTAGACAGAAGCCTGGACAGCTCACTCGACCACTGGGGTCATCGAACCCTCCCCAATCCAAGGTACGCATTCGATGGTGATTTCATGTTGTCCCCACAGGCACGCTGTCACACGCGCGAATCTCCTGTGACTGACAAAAAGATATGTTTTGCTAGGACATTTTGAACTCTCGCTGCGACGTTTCACATTCGGAGCTGCTGAAGGAACATCGATCGCGGTTCCGCCTGGTTCGCCGAAGGTATAAGAGAAAAAGACCAAGACCAAGTCTATATATGCATGGATTTTCGCTGATGGTGTGCTGACATTGACTGAATGCTTTGTGTAGATGGAATATAGAGCAGCGATCCAAGAACCGCGCGTACTTGGACCGCTTCCAGGTTCAGGGCATCCCGCTCGTGCAGCACCTGGAGTCACTCAATCACTGGAGGTGATCGTTTTCAAGAAAGAGGACAAAGCGAGACGCTGACTCAATCGCGAATCCTTCCTTCGCTGTAAGCATCAGGCGGCCAATAAAAGAGAGAGAGAGAGAGAGAGAGAGAAGGTGTGTCAGAACCAAAAAGCGCCACTCGTCCATTGACAAGAGTTACACACGGACCCAATCCGATGGCGAGGGGATCGCCATTTTGAGCTATTATCATAAGAATTGGCAGTTCGCGTCTATTCTACAAATTGGATTTCGGACAATTAACAGATTACAACGGTTCTTAACTATGTATACTGAACTATGACCAACCAGGTGCACAACCGGAACTGTATACATCGTACCGTTGAAATGACTATATCAGCACGAAAATCTGAAGAGTTACCGAGAGCAGGAAACTGCTAAACCATCCGAATATAAAGATAATACCCGCACCCCCCAGACAAAGAAAGACCATTGCATAGAAAATGCGGTATTAGCCACAAACATCATGCTGTACTAAAGTCTATCCCACATAATAACGACTTTGGTAAATTTTGAAATTTGAAACTCTGTTCGCGCCAAAATGTTAAGAATCTATAAACGCTGGTGAATTGCAATTGTTCAGCTGTTGTTAGATTGAAAATTGACATCGTACTCGTCAAATGCCAAGTGATTGAAAAAGCGTCAATTTGCTATTCATCAAACGGGATATCATCAGCACTTGCGTAGTAGATATCCTTAACTTCGATGCAGTGATTCGCGCATTTGGTCCACTGAACTTGTCCAATCGCACCAATACGCTCGCGTACCAGACGCTCCACCTCTGAGAGTTTAAAAGTCACATTCTTCTTGGTAACATACCCTTTGATGTCAGTCCAGACGAGCTCGATGGGATTCAACTCGGGGTGCGCAACTGGAAGAAGCAGGATGTCACAATCGAACTTTCGAGCCAGTTCTTGGGCTTGAAACACTGGCACTGGCTTGTGTTGCGCGCAGATATCGATTAGCTCGACTCGTTTGAGAGCCATGAACGCGTCTCGTGCGCTCCATTTTGCGCCATCCATCTCGTACTGAGCCCCTTTTGCAAGTAGCCACTTAACCAACTCCACCTTGGTGTAGACAGCTTTGGCTGGCTGCGATTCTTTAGTCAGTGTTGTGTGATATGTTGCACGGTCAATGAGGAGAACTGGCTGTGGAAGAAGCGACGGAAACACTTTATTCTCGAGTCAGTCTAAAAAGACGACAGAGTTTATTTCAGTGCGGTAATCAGAGCCAGCGAGCGCCTTCTTGCCTAGGAAGATGAGAGCAGCACCACTGGCGAAACCGCTCTCACCACCGACGTGAGCGACAATTGACCGCATGCCTTTACCCGAAGGAACCTTCATCCCCCATTGTCGTTTTCGTCCAGCCAGATGTTCGACGGGGTCATGTTCTTTGCGACCCACGTCTCGTCCTGGTAATAGATCTGACGTCCTTCTGCACGGCAGCTACGAACTCGCTGGATGTACTGAAGGCGCTGCAGGGCAATGGAGCGCTTTTTATGGAGGGACTTGTGGTGGGTGGGGCGCTGGTCGTAGCTGAATGCCATGTTCTCAGTAAGCACGCGGTGGAGTGTAGTGCGGCTTCATACCCAGGCAGGTGATCTGGCGCTGCACCTTGAGCTCTGCGAACAAGTGTCCAGTGTGATGCGCTTCTTCTCAGCGTACATGGTGAAAATGGTAGCTTGAATATCCGCGTAGAGCGTTTCTGAAACGCTGCGCTTCCTATCTCGCGTCTCCTTCTCATTGTCGCGTGACAGGTCCTCTTCTTCACGCTCGAGCCGGCAGGCTTTTTTTCACAAGTGTCTCTGAGACCTGGAGACACGTCACGGTACGCTTCAGCAGCTGCGCTACGTCGTCTCGGCGTTCTCGGCGCGATTTAGCATTGAAGTAGGCATGTGCATCAACAATCAGCTGCGCCACAGACTTTGTCAGGCGGTGGATTTTGCGCGCGCGCAGGCACTCCAACATCGCCAGCCATGTTGCGTGCCTTCTGCTTGAGCTAAATTTTGATTGAGAAGGCCAATCGACGTGGGGATTTTTTGTGCAGCTTCGGTTTCTTTTGGTCGATCGGATGCAGCCACTGTTTGATGCCAAATGCTCAATTTTATACTAAAATAGCATATTTTACATAACATGCCAATATGGGCGATTCTCAGGGGCGTTATTGAATGGGATAGACTTTAATGTTAGATAACACTGTTTGGTACCAATGCGTCTGCGTGACTCAAAACAGACATTTGACACTAAAGCGCCTGTGTGACTCCGTCCCACAATTGAAGCAAGCTTCCAAGCCTGAAACACAGATGCCTGTTTTGCGTCTCGGTAAAATGAGTCACACTGTGGCATTGATTTCGCACAACTTTCACCCACTAAACTTTAACCACTTTCAGAGACATAAATTACGAGTCTTATTGTGACCAATCGAAAGGGCTATAGAAGGGTACACACTGTTGGGTTTTGACTTTGAGTTGTGATGATATGGGTCACCAGAAAACTGGAAAGCGTGTAGTTCTAGACTAGGCTGGAAGTTGGCCAAGGGGTGGGGCTCTTCCAACCTTGCGAGATCGCACACAAACGCAAACCTCTGATCAATACCTCACACTGTGTACCCTTTATGGAAGTTCTTTTGAATCTGGTTGTT
>JAADVN010000486.1:0-17666 GCA_023335535.1 Globisporangium spinosum | reverse complement strand
CGACAAGGAGTTCAAGCGTGCGTTCACGACGTCGAAACTGTCGTTCTCGCACGACACGGGACGCGTCACGCTTCGGGTGAAAGACTTGAGTGAAATCAAAGACACGAGTGACCGGTTGACTCCTGCGGCTGAGTTGTTACGTGATATCAGCTACCGAGCGGTTCGTCGTCTCGTTCGCTCAAACCAAGTGCTGATGTGGTCGCGAAACCTCGACTCGTCAAGTCCGTCGCTATCCACGCAGTACACGACAGTGCCTGAAGACCTGTGGAACTACTCGTTTGGCAAATTCCTGGAAGACATGTTTTACGGCAAGGCGATGGGCATTGATACAGCTCGGTTCCCGCATTTGAGCCAAGTTCGAGACTCGCGAGACCCATCGTTGGTGCATTACTTCTCTCGCCGTGGGCGTATTGTGAGCGTGCAGTGCGAGCCCGTCGAGCCAGTTCTCCATGTCGCTCTGCAGCCTGCGCTGTGGCAAGACCACATCGACCACCAGCAGCAAATGGCGTCCGTGAAAGAGCTCTGTGAACTCGCGCGCGAAGTGTACGCTGTGACCACGTCCAAGATTTCTGAGTCCATGGCCGATTTCGTGACGCCGTTTCTTGCGAAGCACAACCTCAAGATCTTGCGGAATGAAGTGGAGCAGTGGCACTCATGCTTTGCATCCAAGCTCGAATCAGATCCGCCTCAGGACGTGTTTGCGAAGAATGCCCACTTCAAGCAGATTTACACCCATGCAGCGGGTTGGAGCATCCGGATTACACAGGCGATGCAAACGACGGTAAAGCCGAGCATCAAGCACCAGGTGAACAGTCCCAAGAGTGCTCTCCCACTCGCTTGGTTCGAGCAGCTCTCTCAGTCCAGCGCCACCGATGGCGGCTTCATCAACTTCTCCACTGATTCCGCGATATCGCCGTTCGAAGATTCTGTGAGCGACATGGCTGGTAATTTGGAGAACCTCGCCAAGTTTGCGCGAAGTTTGGCGTCGAAAGAGTTGCCTCCTTCACTTCCGTTCAGCGTGGTCTCGAACGAAGTGACCAACACGCTGAGCATGCAGAACTCAGAGATGTCAGACGTATGGAGCACCGAGGACAAAGACGACAGCACCAGCCATTCGTTCCCTGCGAACGAATCTTCCGACAGCGGGTCATACGCGAACCTGAATGTCGTCGGCGCAGCATCGACGATTGGATCAATGTCGTCGCGAAAGGCGCTTGACGCTTTCCGGCGCACACACCAGCTGAAGAAGATCGATGGACTGGGCTACTTGACGATCCCAAAGAAGCTGCTTGCGTGGCACCCGAGCTTGCCGACATGTGTGAAAGACACGACAGTGCTGGTATGTGCGTCCCAGCCGACGTCGGTCGTTGCTTACTCGCTCTGCTCGAGTTTGTACACAAAGCGGATGAACAAATACATTCGGAAAGAGAAGATCACGCTTGACGCTCCGATCAACGCGGTCGACCTAGAAACGAAGACCAACCTCGCGTCGCAGGCTGCAATGGTACGTATGCTCCGGCTGACGACGCGCAACAACGTGGACCACGTGTTTGTGGACGAGAACCAGTTCCAGTCCGCGACGCGCTTCAGCTGCAAGTCGTACTATGCGATGCAGTTCCACGCGCTTCGCCGACTGTACTACGGCGGCGATCGCAACTATGTCGAGTCTCTTTGCAACTGTGAACAGTGGAATGCTGCAGGAGGGAAATCAGGCGCTGGGTTCCTCAAGACGCGTGACCAACGCTTTATCGCTAAGGCGATCCCAGAGATCGAGCTACAGATGTTTTTGAGTATGGCGAACGAGTACTTTGGCTACATGGCGAAGACTTTCGAGAACAACCTTTCTTCGATGCTCAGCAAGGTGCTGGGCATCTACAAGGTTTCCATCTCGGTACGTCCATGCTACTGCTGTTTTATTGCCGACAAGTTGTGCGAACAACGACTAACGCGGTGCTAATGGTATGGAATTGTGTGTGTCTATTATAGAATGCTACTCAAGGTGAAGCGGACCAGAAGATGTGCATCATCGTCATGGAAAATCTGATCTACGGCCGTGATGTAGACTTCTCGTTCGACCTGAAAGGTAAGATGGAAGGACGGTACAAGGAACACAACGAGAAAGGAAAGAGCGGCTCGGTGCTCTGGGATCGCAACTTTGTGGAGATGGCTGGCGGCATTCCGCTGCCTCTGCAAGAGTCGGCGCTGTCGCTGCTGCTGTCGGCCATTGTAAACGATACGGGCTTCCTGTCATCGGTGCAGGCGACCGACTACTCCATGCTGATTGGGTACGACGTGAAAAAACAGGAAGTGGTGGCGTCGATCATCGATTACATCCACAAGTACGACTTCATGAAGATGGTCGAGCACGCCGGCAAGCGGCTGATTCAAGAAGAGGGTGAGATCACGGTGCTGAACCCGAAGCACTACCGCAAGCGCTTTTGCCAGGCGATGACCAAGTACTTCATGACGATCCCGTCGCGGTATACGAAAGTGACGACCGTCATGCGCACGCTGAACGTGATCCCAGAAGAGGAATCGGGGGAGACGACGCCGCCTGTGACGCGCCGCATCTCGATCACGAACAATCAGTATGTCAGCAGGTAGAAGAGAAGGCTAGAGAAGTGACTTGCAGTCTCAGTGTTGCGTGGGCAATAGCCGTTTGTTGAGTGTCCAGTCCGTGTCAATCAATGTCCATTCTCATTCAAGGACAAGAAAAACTAAAACTAAAATCAAGGAATGCAGTGGTCCAAAATGCAAATAAATACATGAGGCCTCTGAATCGCACATGACATTACAGAGCATTCATTTCATGCAGAGAAGCTTGCTTGGAGGTGGGAAGAAAATCTCTCTTCATCACATAGACAGATAGACACGGTGTCGTGTTAAACTGGTTAGGTGACTGGCTGCTACAACAGCAACGATGGCTGCGGATTCTTCTGCGCTGCGCTGCTGCCAGCGTCTTCGCTCTGCAGCGCTTCTTGAGCCAACATGCGCGTCTGCTCGACGCTCTTGGCGCACTCTTCGGGCGTAGACGCCGGCGGGAAGAGTTCCACTGCGGCGCGCACGAGGAAGGACGTGCGGTGCTCGACCACGGTCGTGCCTTCGGCCGGTTTCGAGATCTGCGGCTCGTTCGCGAGCAGGAACTGCTTCGCCGCGGCTCGGAAGTTGGCGAACATGGTCTCACACGGGTTGAGCATCGGGCTGAACGGCGGCAGGCGCACGAGCGTCACATCGCTGTACTTGTCGTCCGCAAACAGGTCCTCAATGTTCGCGTGGCACGGTGCATTGTCGACGACCAGCACGACGTTGGACAGCGGGATGACGTTCTGCTGGTGCTCTTGCTGATTTGGACTCTCGTTTCTCTGTCCCTGTCCCTGTCCCTGCTGCTGCTGCAGCAGCTTCTCGCCGCTGGTCTCACCAGCGATCTTATCGAGCGCGCGGCGGATGAACGCGTTCATGTCCTCGGGCTTGAGAGCACCGGATGCGTGGTCCCAGAGCGCCACGCCCTGTTCAGAGAGGCACGCGAGCACGTGCATGTTGCGGCAGCGCTCCATCTTCTTGGCGCACCAGATGTTGTAGTTGGTCTCGTCGACAAAGAAAATGTGCTTGCCCGCGGCCTTGAGCTTCTCAAGCGCCACCGCGTACACTCGCCGCGCGAGCTTCTGCTGCTCCAGGTTGACGAAGTGCGCGTGGTCCTGGATGTTGACCTTGCGCAGCGAGTACATGCGGCAGTGCAGACGCTTCTGGATCGTCTGCTGCACGACCTTCAAGCCAAACTCCTTGAAGAGCGCCTCGGCCATCTCGCGTAGCGTGAGGAAGCAGTTGTCCGCGATGAGACCCTCGAGGAACTCCAGGTGCTCGTGCTTGATCTTCTCGGCGCGCTTGCCGCCCCAGGGAAGCTTAGGCGCCGGCGGTGTCTCCAGCAGGTCGGTCTTGCGCGCCTGACTCACCCAGAGCCACGCGGTCTTGTAGTTGACCTCGAGTGCCTCGGCCACGATCTTCCAGTCGCCTCCTTTCTGCGCGATGCGCACGATGCGCTCCTTCGACAGCTGCCGCGCAAGGGTCTCCGGCTTGGGCATGACGTCTCTCTCTCTCTCGTTCTCTTATCGATGAATCGCAGGTCGAGTAGCTAAAGCACGTAAGTGAGTACACAGTTGAGTGTGGTGGCGGATGCGAGAGATGGCACACACACACACACGACACACACAGAGATGATACGCTGCGTAGCTGCTCGTAAGGCGCTCGTAGGTGCTCAAAATGCGCGCTTTGAGCAAAACCGCCGTACAAGTTGGGATTTTCTAAAAGGTGAGAATTCCCATCTTGCACACTGTCTCTCCGTTCAAAATTCACGCTCAATATAATGTACACATTCCAATATAAACAAAAGGATAATTTAATCCATTTGAATTATATTTTTTGGTCAAAAATGTGCAACTTATTGACGGGCTTCAGCAGTATTTAGTCAATATTCTTTTTGATCAGTTTGATTTTTCTTCCTGGAGTCAATCTACGCGCTTTGATTAGTGCAATTTCCATCTTTCAAACAACGCGCGCTGATTGGTGGAACTTTCCAGCGAAGAATTCTTCTTGACACCCCACGCACTAATAGAACGTCAAACTTAGTCGAGCGCGACACTTTATCGGCGCGCAAGATGCAGAAACCTTCGAGTCCTAATACTCTGGCGGCGGCGGCGCAGCAGCAGCAGAATGGCGGCGGTGCGGGCGGCGGGGCGAGCGCAGCGCAGGGTTTGCTGCAGCAGCACCTCGCGACCATGAACAGTCTGAGCGCCATGAACGCCATCAGCTCCATGAACATGAGCACGGCCGCGATGCAGCAGATGACCCACGCGGCGCAACTCGCGGGCGTGGTCGCCGCCGGAGCCAATGGGGGAGGCGGCGCGTCCAAGAGCACGACGGCGGGGACGACCGCCTCCGGCGCCACCAGGAAGCGCCGCGCGAGCTCGGACGGCGCCGGCAACCTCACGGTCGAGCAGAAGCGCCGCATCTGCGAGAAGCACCGCTCGACGCCCAAGATCACGCAAAAGGACCTCTGTCGCTGGGCGAAGCTCGAGTTCAACCTCAAGAAGGCGCCGACGCAGCCCACGATGTCCAACATCCTCAAGCACGAGCACCTCTTCAAGGACAACATCGGCGGGCTGCTGGGATCGGACCGCAAGACCATCCGCCCCACCAAGCACTCGCACTTTGACCAGGTGCTCGCGAACTGGGTCATGGAGCGCCAGAACAAGGGCAACATCACGGGCGACATGATCAAGACCAAGGGCCGCGAGCTCGCCAAGCAGATGGGGATCGAGGGCAAGCTGAGCTTCTCGAACGGTTGGCTCGCGTCCTTCAAGGCGCGCCACGGACTCATCAAGCGCGCAGGCAACTTGGGAGCTGAGAAGATCAACATCGGCGCGGGGCTCGCGGGCATCAACGCGGACGCTGGGAGTGGCGCGCACGCGGGGCTCTTGGAGGCGTCGAGCATGGGACTGGGCAGCAACGTGCTCTCGGTCGACCCGAGCTACATGCTGCCTCCAGTCTCGATGGACCTGACCCTGGAGCAGATCCAGGACACGCTCCGCGACTACGTCCCGAGCGACATCTACACGGTCGACGAGACGGGTCTGTTCTACCGCGCGGCACCGAACAAGCTCGTGCAGGGCGAAGAGGCGCAGGCGCTTCTCGCGGACGAAGCCAAGGTGACGGTGCTGCTGGCCGCGAACGCTGACGCGACGGACCTCATGGAGCCATACATCATCGGCAGCATTCTCCCGCCCAAGAACATCAAGAACGCGTCGATCTCGCAGCTCGGCTACCACTATGTATGCAGCAGCAAGTCGCGCATGACGGTGTTCATCTTCCAGCAGTGGCTGCGCGACTTCAATGCGCGCATGGCGAGCGCGCACCGCAACGTCGTGCTCTTGATGGACAACGCGCCATCGCACGTGCTCGGCTGCGTCGCGCTCTCGAACGTGCGCGTGATCATGTTTGCGCCGCACTTGGGCATGAAAGTGCAGCCGATGCGCGGCGGGATCCTCACGGCGTTCAAGGGCAAGTACCGCCTCAAGCACCTGACGCTCGCGATCGACCACTTGGAAGACGGGCTCTCGGACATCTATCGCCTCACGCAGCTGCAGGCGATGCGCTGGATCACGGAGGCGTGGCAGCAAACATCCAAGGAGGTGATGATCAATGCGTGGAAGCCGCTGGGCGTGACTGCGCCGTTCCCATTCGACGCGTCCATGGACGGTGGTGAAGACAAGAACGTCGAAGAGGAACTCTGGGGGCTCCTTTACTGCCTGCAGCTCAGTGGTATCGTGAACACCAAGGTGCTCGTGAACTCCCGCTGGGAGAACGACATCCACAAGCGACTGAACGAAGACATGATCGAAGACCCGCAGGAGAACGACGACGAGTTCCGCATCCCGGAACCGACGCCTCTGGACCCAAGCGGCGTCTCGGACCTCCCTGAAGACGAAGTCGTGCAGCCGCTCACCGCGAAAGAGCAGCTCAAGGCGTTCCGCGACGTGATCCGGTACTTGGAGCGCACGAGCACGCCGGATTCGCGCGACCCGCAGCTGCTCAGCGTGGTTGAGTTCCTCAAGAAGAAGCAGCTCAGCCTGCGCTTCGACAACGCCAGCTCCACGGCGCTCACGATTTAATTCGAGGCAATTCGGATCTAGAAAATGTGAAGCGTTGTGAATGGTCAAGAAAGAGAGAAAAGAAGAGAACGAGGTCGTCGGATGAGCAAGTGCGTGTGAATATTGTTTCTATTTGCCTTTTTCTAAGTGGAAATGGACTTGCATGTTTGTGTGAACTCTGGTCCTTTCGATGAATTACGCACTCTTTCTCTCTCTCTTTTTTTCTCGCTCTCTCTATTTCAATTTTAACCTGGCTGTTGCGTTTCCAAACAGGGCAGGTGATATCGCTGCTTGCCTGCTCCTGCTCCTGCTCCAGCCCTGGCTGCCGCTGGTCGCATCTGCGAACTCGTGTCTCTTTGACTTTCGCTGATCAACTTTTTCAGGGAACTCGTTTCTTCCTCGAGCGAGTTGAGCAAACCCACGAGCCGAGCTCGAAACGGGTGACTCTGAGTTCCCTGACTCCGACATCGGCGCTCTTCGCCTCGGTTGAGAAGAGACTCGGGCGGGGGTATCAGCATTGGAGAATCAAGTCCTGTACCACCAGCACCAGCTGTAACGGCACCTGCGCCTCCACCAAGTACCAACTTTATCGAGTTGGCTCGTCGACGTTCGCTTTGTTGACGACCGGTCCCTGAACGCCAAGAAGATGAAGCACTGAGCTGTTGCTCTTTCATTTCCGCCTCACTTGGGTGAGTTTGAATTCGGTCGGGCGAGCCCGCCCATCAGCTCTAAATGTTCCTCATGCCGCCGCCTGCGCTTGTATCGAGTGAGCCAAGCTCGCCCATGGCAGTGAACGGCCGAGGCATAATCTGCTTCAGCGGTATGTTTGACGGAGAATGAGTGGGCAGATTTGGCGTGCTCTGCGACCCTGAAGGCGCGAGTTGGAAGCGCAAGCTGGCGCTCTCCTCGTCAAGTTGACAGAGTTCTTGCTCTTTAACGAGCAGCTTTACTCGTAGCTCAACGTGAATTTACCCACCAAGGCATCAAGAGTCAACAAGATGAAGACCACTATTCAATACAACTGCAGCACACGACAAAAGTCACCTTCTTGAAGCTTCTGGGATGCCAACAGGTCCACTTGCGTCTTCTTCGCCTGTTTCTCCAGTGCAGTAAGGCGTCGGCGCAAGATCTCTGCTTCAGCATTCTGCGCCTCCTTCCACTGGATCTGCTGCTGCTTGAGCTGCTTCGCCTCCAGTCGCAGCTGCTCGCACGTGAAGCCCACTTGCGAATTCTCAGACTGCAGCAGCGCGAGTCGATGTTTGAGAAACCCGATCTTGACGTGAGCGTCCGTCAGCTCCGCCTCTTGCTGGTGGATCTTTTCAGCTTGCGTGCGATTCAGAGCTTGACCCTCGACGTGACTCACTCACATCGAGCACCGCGCTTGCTAAGCGGCGTGCGTGCTCGACTTCATGATGGTCGCACTGCATCTCGGCCGCTGCTCTCCGTAGACTGTTGAGCTCTTCTTGCATGAGTTCGTCAAGGAGAAAGTGGTGGTGGTGGCTCTCAGCTGCTTCACTGGTTGAAGAGGAAGGTCGAGACGTTGATCTGCTCAAATCTGCATCTATCGTAACCAAGTCTACTAGGCCATTTTGAGATACAAAAGGCTCGTCTGGTGTGCTGCTGCTGCTGCTGCTGGTGCACGCTGGATTATCGCAATGCAACGGATCCTCGCAGGTCTTCGACTTCTCAGACGACGACGAGCAGCGCTTCGTGGCTTTCTTGACGCTGTCTCTGAAGCTACGAGAGCCATCTTTACGAGACAGGCCTCTCCCTGCGGCTGACGATTTCTGTTGCAGGCAGCAATTCGCGCATCTTGAGCTCTCGAGGCGCTGAATGTAGCTGCACAAGCTCTCACTGAAAAAAATGTCCACGTTGTATGTATCCATAACACAGACAAAAAACAGACACAAATATGAGGATTTGTCATCTGCATACTCTTCTACAAGCATCATGGCTTCGACTGCACAAGGTTCGGCAGCCGCACATTTTTTGCCTTGAGCGTGCTCAAGAGCTCCTTGTACTCGGACGCGCTCGTGCTCTTCTCATTGTTGACGTGCAGTGTGTTCAGAATCCACTTGGCGCGTGCACCAAAGCGTAGTGTCGAGAGCGTCTCGTGCACGTGGAGCTCGCTGGCGGAGCACGTGAGCAGCAAGTGGGTCTTCGTGTTCCCGCCCAGAGACGACTGTAGCAGTCGCGTGAGCTTGCTGCCTCGGTACGGGGTGTACTTGGACTTGCCGTCTGCGAGCGCATTGATCACATTGCCCAGTGCTGAGAGCGACTGTCGAAGTACTCCACAAACGACACCCATTGTTAGCAGACCAGTAGAAATTGGCTTGACCATTCTGAATAACACTATAACACGATACAAACTCACGCAATTGATGCGCTTGGCTTCGCCCAGGCACTTGCCGCTCGCTGCCATCTTGCTCATCTTCTCGGAGCCCGCCAGGTCCACGAGCAGCAGCTTTCCCCTCACTTTCTCTCTCATGACTGTATGCTTCTTTGTGAAAGTGAGCGCGAACACGCAGTGGCTGCGACTCGAGTCCGCGTTCATGGGCGTCGCGCCTGTAGCTCGCTGGGTGTTGCCTCTCGCAAGGACCGCCATGCCGCTCGCGACGCTCGAGATCAGGATCTCGCTTGCGCCTTCCACGTACGCGCCGTTCTCCCTGTCTTCGCGGATCCTCAGATTCCTCGAGTTGTGTGGCAGCAGCAGGTCGCGCAGGTTCTCCTGGTACACTTCAATAAAACTCGCGGTGATCTGGACGTCCCAGTGTGAGGCGTCATTACTTTGATAATCCTGCTCGATCTTCTGGAAGATCCGCTCTATCGCCCTCGGGATCAGTCCGCGCGCGTCTCTATCACCGCTGCCGATGGTCGTGAACGTCTTGCCGTTGCCCGTCTGGCCGTACGCGAGCACCGTGCAGTTGTATCCAGCGAGCACGTCGTCCACAAAGGGCTTGCCGATGCGCTCAAAGCTGCCTCTTGGATCGCTCTTCCGGAGAAAATGCAGTCAAAGCTGTTGGCGAACCCATGTTGCGGCATTACCGACTATTAATATCAAGACCGAAGGCACAAGCGTTTGGCAATGCGTACCCATTCAAAACCCAACTTCTTTGTCTCCGCACTTGCGCATGCAGGACACTTGCTCTAACATCAATGCTTCCATCTCAAAATGGCGCTTGAATTGTCTACAGATTCTGCTCCTTGGTCTCTTTTGTTGTGGCAAAGAACTCCTTGAGCCGCTCGCCCGACACGGACAGCCGGAAGAAGTACTGGCCCGGGTGGTTGCCCACGGCCTCGCGCTTCATGTCGTCCATCGAGAAGAGCTCGCGGATGCTCGTGTTGTCGGCGTCGAGTTGGTCCAAGAGCTCGTAGCCGTGCAGCACGAGAAAGTCCACGTCGGGGACTGCAAAGTCATCGCCCAGGATCTTTGCTTCTTGTGCAGCGTAGGCGCGCAGCTCCGAGAGCACTTTTGTGATCGTGTAGCTGCGCACGTGGCCCGTGCCAAACGTCCGCAGGTCGTACACGTTTAGATTGCGGCTGTTGTGGTGTTGTTTGCTCTTGGTCTCGATAAACACTTCGGCGAATACACCGTGCTCGAGGCCCGCAGCGAAGAGCGTGTCGGCCATCTTGGTGCGACGCTGCGCGAGCAGCGAGTGCAGAAACTGAACCGTGGTCTGCAGCGGGAGCACGAACGCGCCGTCGCTGTCCACCAGCGGGAGGCGCTCTTCAAAGACCGCTTCGAACGCGAGCTCCGGGTGGCGCTTCTTCACACACGTGCGCACGAGCACGTCGTACACGCGCGGGTCCGCCGGGATGTTGAACTTGAGCATCTCGCGCCAGAGGTAGATCGAGCGACCGCAGTGGTCCTCCTCGCGCAGGCGGCGGAAGAACGCCTCGATGACCGTGTCGTTGTGCGGCTCGTCCGAGTTCGGGTAGAGCGCGCGCAGCACGCCGTCCGGGTTCATGTACGCGGCGAGCCCCATGGAGCCCACGAGCGAGCTGCAGAAGAGCACGGTCAGGTAGTGCTCCTGGAAGTCGACGAACGGGATGCTCGCGAGCCCGAGCGCGCCGACGCCGTAGAGTGCACCCTTCACCTTCTTCGTGTCGATCTCGCCCAGCTCGCCGTGGAACACCGCGTGCATCATTGTGATGTACGTCACGAGGTCTGGTTGGATCTTCTTCTCCTTCATTTCCTCGTAGAGCTGGAACGCGGTCGTCAGCTTGCTGGCTTTCCCGCACGCCTTCAGGATCACGTTGTAGTGCACGAGGTTCGGCGTCACGCTCGCCGATGTCTTGAGCTCCTCCATGAGCGCCAGTGCGGTCTCGTAGTCGCCGTTCTCGCCGTGCGCGTCCATTAGAATCGCGTACGTGTGCTCGTCGGGGATGAGCCCCTGCTCCTTGATGTCCGTGAACAGCTTGATCGCCTCGTCCACGTGGCCACCCTTCGAGTACGCGCTCATGAGGTTGTGGTACGTGATGTTGTTCATCTCGAGCCCCGCGGCCTTCATCTTGTCCAGCACCACCTGCACGCGCGTCGTGTCGCCCGCAGTGCCGCAGAGCGACAGCAGCGCCGAGTACACGGTCAGGTTCGGGATCGTGCCGCGCTCGATCGCGGTCTCGAAGAGCTCAAATCCCTTTTTCACGTCGCCGAGTGAAGAGCACGCCTGGATCGCATTCGAGAGCACGGGGTTCATCAGGAAGAAGTCGTTGTCAAAGAGCTTCTCGGCCAGTCCGATCACTTCGCGGTTGCGGCCGAGGCGCTGGTAGATGCGCACGCACTCCATCGTAGCGGTGCCGTGCAGGATCTTGGAGTTCTCAACCATCTTGCAGAGCGGCAGCGCCGCGACGAGCTGCTCGCGCGTCTTGCAGAGCTGCAGCACGCGGCTCGCGGTGCGCAGGAAGTCGAGATTCGGCTCAAAGTTGGGCTGCTTCTTGCGCGCGACGAGCTCCTCGAGCTGCGCCTCCACCTCCGCCTTCTCGCGCACGCTGGGCTTCCCCGCCACAGGCTTCTTCTGCATGTTGCTCACCATCTTGGCCGCGCTGATCGCCGGGATACCGCTCGCGCGGCGCGTCCCCGTCTGGAACGGGCTCTTCGGCTGCTTCTGCTTCTGCTGCGGAGTCGATCGCGCGGTTTTGGCATTGCTGCGGCTGGAACGCAGCTGCGGATCAGCCGATGCAGACGAGCGTGGCGCTAGAAGCACTGATGACGTTGACGCCCAGCGATGCGCGCTGGAGGCAGCGCCGCCCGCCATCAAGGCGCGCGTTGCGGGGAGCCATTGACGCCGCATTGATGCTCCTGAGCTCCACCTGAATTGAAATGCTGTTTTGTATTGGGGCTGGCACGCGCATCACTGTGGTGCAATCAGCCTATGAAATAGTATATTTTGCCCCTATCGAATAGAATATGTCGTGGACCGGTTTGGGTTTTGCGAATGATTTGGATTTTGTATGCTTGGTGATGCTGGTGAACCGTGTCATCCAACACATTTGAACCGCAGAGCATCTCCACAATATCGGTATCCAACTCCAGCAAGCACTACTTCAAAGCACGAAATAGGCGGCGAAGCGCCGTTTTTATGATCGAATGATGAAAGCATGCAATCTATACCTGAAAAAGAACTCCAGTCACATTTCTTTGTTGTGGAGCAAATGTGTGTTTGCGGTCATCAGGCGCGGCGTGCTGATGATCTTCGGGTTTCTGGAACCTGGAGAAGCGATCAGCACTGACGGACGGACCAGCAGCCAGACGGACGGAACGAACGGGACGCTTGAGTTGCTCATGCTGCCGCCCAAGTCCTTCCTGCTGCAGAAGCTCAGCGAGCCGAGCAACGGCGGCGGCGGTGGCGCCACTCCGCCCGACGCGAAGAACGACACGAAAGCCGCGCCGCCAAAGTCTAACTTGAAGTGGATCGCGTCGCTCGCAAGAGAAGAGTATGTGCCGCTGACGTTCGGCGTGATCGGCATGAGCGCCGCGTCGGCCATGAACCTCGTGTTCCCCAAGGTCATGGGCAAGGCGATCGACGTCGCGTCGGGCAAGCCTCCGCCGGGCGGCCTGTCGCGCAAGGGCTTCCTCTTCGTCGTGCTCACCACCTTTGTGACCGGCTCGGTCGGCTCGCTCGTGCGCGTGTACTCGCTCGGCATGGTCGCGGAGCGCATCGCGGTGAAGCTGCGCAAGCGCCTGTACCGCATCCTGTTGGCGCAGGAGGCGAGCTTCTACCACAACCGCAAGGTCGGTGAGCTCGTGAGCCGCCTCAGCGGCGACTGCCAGGTGACTGCGAATGCGGTCGTGGAGATCATGTCGAACGGCTTCCGCTCGTTGAACTCGGCAGTCGGCGCTTCCTGCATGCTGCTGACGATCTCGCCAAAGCTTTTCTTGGTGTCGCTATCCATTTTGCCCATGGTGGGTACCGGTGCGATGCTCTTCAGCAAGCTGTCGAGTCGCCTCTCCAAGGTGCACCAGAACTCGGTCGCCAACATGTCGGGGGTCGTGGAAGAGCGCTTGAACAGCATCTACACGGTCAAGCTCTTCGCGGCGGAAGAGCAGGAGCAGAAGTTGTTTGACGAGATCAACAAGCAGATCCTCGCGAACGCGTCGCGAGCCAAGCGCGCTCGTGGTCTCTTCATGGGCGGGCTCTCGTTCTCGATCAACTGCTCGCTCTTCTCGGTTCTCTACTTTGGCGGCTCGCTGGTCGGAAAGAACGAGCTCACAATTGGATCGCTCACGTCGTTTGCGCTGTACAGCGGCTTCATGGGTCTCGGCTTCTCGGGACTGTCGTCGTGCTTGAGCGAACTCAAGAAGACGCGCGAGTCGTCCAGTGCGCTCTTCAGCCTGTTGGAGTTGCCACCAGCAGACGAGAAGGACGGCAAGCAGACGCTCGACCAAGTGAAGGGTCACATACGCTTCGAGAAGGTGTCTTTCGCGTACCCATCTCGTCCAGATGCGCTTGTGCTCGATGGCTTGGATTTAGAGATCAAGCCTGGCCAGGTGGTCGCCATTGTCGGCAAGAGCGGCGCTGGTAAGACCACCATCGCGTCGCTGATCACGAAGATCATTGCGCCAACGCACGGCGCTGTGGCTCTCGATGGCGTGGACATCCAGAGGCTGAGCTCGAGCTGGCTTCGCAAGCAAATCGGCGTCGTCAACCAGGAGCCGTCTCTGTTTGCGTCGACCGTTGCGGACAACATCATGTACGGATCGCCTGTGCGCGATGAAGCGCGTTTGATCGCTGCTGCGAAGGAGGCGCACGCGCACGAGTTTATCATGACTCTGCCGAACAAGTATGACACTTTTGTCGGCGAAAAGGGATTCGAGCTCTCGGGCGGACAGAAGCAGCGCATCGCGATTGCGCGAGCGCTGTACAAGCAGACCAAGATCCTGCTCTTCGACGAAGCCACGAGCTCGCTTGATGGTCAAAGCGAGAACGCCATTCGCCAGGCGATGGAATCCGCTTCCCAGAACCGCACAGTGTTCATCATCGCGCACCGTCTGAACACGATCAAGCACGCCGACCGCATCATTCTTCTTGAGGATGGCGCGATCATTGAGACTGGCACTTTTGACGAGTTGAACAAGGAAGGATCGAAATTTCAGTATCTGCTGCACAGTCACTCTGCAATGCTATAAGATGTGATGATTGGTTAAAGAAGAACGAAAAATGAGAGAGAGAGAGCCTTTTGAGCTCGTTTTAGCAGTTCTCCTCTTCTGAAATGCGTCACCCTGCCTTGTTCTCAATGTCCTGCGTGCTCTCAGTTTGGACTTTCACAGAGCACGATGGACACTGGCCGATAACAATCTCCAGGTGATCCGCGTACGCGTTCATTTGAGTCAAGTTGTCCTAGATATAACAGGTTGTGATCAGCCTGCCACTCATATTGGAGTTTCATCAACACAGCAACCGTATCGAACTCGCACCTCCAGCACCTTGATACGACTTTCGAATTCCGCATGATCGGCGTCTCCAGTTTTTTCGACCGGAAGATCATTCGCCAACTCTTGCAGCTTGCTCCCAGCCTCTGCTAGCTGTTCTTGCAGCTGACTTATTTCATTGTCTTGCTTTTGCAACTTCATTGCCACTGATTTCCTTTCAGCAGCGACCGCGGTGAGCTCTCCAACCGTTATTTCATGTTCAACTGGTCACAGAAAATATGAGGATATGAATTTGGACAGGTGTGAGCAGGATCTAGCACGCTGAACTCACCTTGAAGAATTTCCATCGCTTTTTGCATTTCGTCGATCTCGCCTTTCATTTTCACCTTCTCGTGCTCGTGCTCTGATTTGAGTGTCGAGCAACCCTCGCACTCTTTCGGTTCGTGATGCGATAGGTTGATGCTTGCCTCAGCTTGCTCCGCCGGATCTGGATTTGCGCATTCACGATGTGTTTATTAGCAACCTACAATGATGCAAGTCTATGACAATTGCGTCTTGCAGTAGTACTACTTGACAAACCAGCTTTTTCAGGCGAGTTTGCTTCAGCATCTTGAACACTGATATCATCTTCGCCTTCAATAGCAGCGGAATTTGTTTGCTCCTAGGTTTGATTCGAACGTCAAAGTTAATCAAGCGACGAATCAAACAATCCACTGAGAGCCATCCCAGCCTTACATCAACCACTTCCGCAGGATCTGGTGTTTCTTGCGCCAGCGCTCGCTTTCTTTTGTTTGGTTCGGAGTCAATCCACTCCTCGCACTTGTCTGCAACCTCAGCAGTGACCTCCAAATCTTCTGATATAAGCTACAACTTTAGCAAGTTACGCGGCGAGATGCAATATAAGACGCACATTCACCTTGGACACGCGGGTAGACGTTAGCAGATTGGAGTTGAGAGAGAAGCTGAGTGGCGGTTTTCATGCGGCAAGCCAGTGATCTGAGGCATCATTTAGTCAGACTCACTGGCTAAACTACAGTGCGAGACGCTGACACGCAACACAAACCACTCACTTGATGTATCCCCGTTTCATATCGCGTGTTTCATCTTCGAGTAGATGCATTTTCTTCATCAAGGTAGACTGAGACTCGCGCGAAGCCTTCAGCTCCAGCTTCAACTGCTTGATTTCGCTCTCTCGCTCCTCTTTTGCTCGCTGCAAACTGCCAATTGTTTCGCACAATTTCGCTTTGCTGTCGTGTGCGGTCGCTATTTCCTCCTGGGCTGCTCACAGGCATTTAGCAGCATCACACACGCTACGTTAAACGCTCACAATTCGCCCACTCTCGCACACCCGAAAGTATAAAATATAGTGCACTGCCATATAGCACATGCGCTACATGTCACGATGCAATGCATACGTAAATCCAACCTTGTAGCAATTGCTCTTTAAGAAGGCGTTGCTGTGTTCGAATCGACGTCTGCTCGGCGCTCTCTCTGCTCGTGCGCTGCTCATGGTTGCTCAGTTCTTGGAGGATGCTCTCGAGATGCGTCAGCTGCGGTCGCGCCATGCTCGCCATCTTGCGTCGTCCAGGTGCTCTTCGTGAGTCGCTAGTGCCTGCGGTGTGTGATGTCGAGGGGGAGTTGCGGAATGCGCGCGATGGTCCGACCAATACCCGCACTAGGAGGTGTGTGTGCCAAAGTGCAACTTGAACGACCATCACTCTTCGCGCTTAAAAGGAAAGCATGTCTATTTATGCGAGTTATTCAAAACGAGACAATTAAGCCCTCTAATAAAGTACAAACTGTACACTTATTTGCTCACTGGTTGATCGGATGGATACACTTTCACAATTGGTTGGTCGGTTGAGCCTGAGAGCTGATCATGCAGTATATGCACGGCGTCTGTGTGGGTGGGTGAGCGGCGCACACAGAGGCTTGCTCATCATGCAACTGCATTGTCCCTACAACGCGTGAGAGCGGGAGCATAATATCTGTGTCCTTGCTGCTTCCGTTCTGCACAATTCACCCTAAAGCAACAGCAACCCGAGCGTGTACATGACGATTAAGGGCTGTAAACTGCCGTGTGATATCACCGCAACCCACGAGCTGCAGTGACAGGAAGGAGTGATGGGGACTCGAAATTCGTAAACTGATCCTTTATTCGAATCCTCCGATCTCGTGAGATCCCTCACAAAGATCCATTCTGTCTCCGTTATGTCCGATGAAACCAGAACTGCCATCGCCGAGCGCATCTTGGAATAGATGAGAGCCGACCTTTCGTGCGCTGCGTCTACAGTTCTATTGAGCGGGCTCTAATTTCCTTACAGAGTTAATCGAACGCATCGCCAAATATGCTGGAGGCATGGCGCAATGTGCATTGCACACAATTAAAATGACTCCTCGAATGCGCCAGATACCATTTCCTTTGGAGGCCGGGGTCAACATTTGCATTATTCACAATGCCGCAGCGTTTCGTGGACATGCCAACTGCCCTATGACGCACACCACACCACTGCCTTGGTATTCTTAAAACACCTTCAAAAGAGTGGCATTTCAATCGGTTTGTGTGTGTTGCAGCGGGGCAACTCTGCTCTCGGGGCCTGACCGTCACAAGATCACTTGGGACGATTTGCGCCGCAAGGCTCTCGCCGCGAGAGTGAGTGCCTCTGATTGCGTGGGTAAATGGCGATCAAGCCTCATTTTCGCACAGAGAACACAGGTGCTCTGTTGTGGGACACTGAAGATGGACGTCTGCCATCCCCATCTGTAATCAGATATGGAAATCGAAACTCCACCAAAAAGAATCCGTTTCGGAGAGAGCTGATTCGGTGGGAAGGAAGCACGCTCTCTCAGGTCAACGAAATACGGGTCCAAACCCGTTTTCACTGGAATATCTTGCATTTTGTATCGATGCAGAAATGCAGATCGACCCAAACCCGCTTTCAGACATGGCTACATTTTCAAAAGACAAGTCGAAAGAGCGAACGGGAGGAGCTCTCCTCTGGCTGTCATGAAGGGCTCCTGATCACCTCTGGAGAGTGCCTACCACAGCCGACCACTCATTCTCCTTGGCAATCTCTCTCATTCGGCATTTCGCGTCCTCCTACTCCATTCACTCGCCTCCCTCCACGATGAAGATCTTCGGTATCTTCGCT
>JAADVN010000485.1:0-17721 GCA_023335535.1 Globisporangium spinosum | reverse complement strand
CAGAATGCCCGGATGGACAACGAGAAGTTTCTTGTAGACTTGAGTCGCCTGGAGGAAAGCAGAGGCGCTCCCAAAGACACTGCGCATGAAAGCAGGTGATTTATCATTGCACGTAAATACCGTAAGCTGCAGTGTTTATGGGTTTCCTGCTCATTTTCGGTGGAAAATAAATACGTGGCAGATCCTTTTCATTTTTGATGTGGACCCCACCAGATTTAAGGACCGTCATCCAGACTTTCCGTCATCATTTTTGTTCCAGCCAAAAGCTCACGAAGCCCTTGCATGGGAAGAGCAGACGAAAGCGCCCCTTGCTCACTCACTCACTAGCTCATTCGCGCTTTCTCGCTCTCCAAGACACACCTCTTCACGCACAGGTGGCGCAGTCTCGTATCGCGTGCCTTTGATCTCTGCTCTGCAGTCAGTCGGTAAGCATGGCGCCCGTGCAGGAGAAGACCCCGCTGCTCGCCAGCGTCGATGGCAACGACAATGGCAGCGGCACCACCACCACCACCAAGGCCGCGAGCAAGAAGCAGACCATGTCGCGCTGGATCGAGCCCGAGGACTCGACCGGCGGCAAGAAGCGCGGCCAGAGCCAGATGCTCTGCCTCCAGTTCAGCCAGATCCTGCTGCTCGTCATGGACCTCGTGTCACTGCTGCTCGTCGCATGGCTCAGTCTCGGCAACGCGGGCTTCTGGAACTTTGACTGGCTGCTGCGCCCCACGCAGGTGCAGTGGCGCTTCTGGGGCGTGCCGGTGGCCATGACGATCGCCAAGTGCCTGCTCTTCACGCTCGCCATGTCGTTCCCGAATGCGAAAGCGCTGACGTGGACGTGCTACGCCGTCTCGCTCGCGTTCCTCGTCGTGCTCGCAATCGACTCGTTCAAGCTTGACTCTTACTCGCAGGAGGACGAGGAGAAGAACCTGCTCGTGGACGCGAACATCGCCAACTCGCTGCCGCTGATTTTCACGGTGCTCGAGGTCGTGAACTTGAACTACCTGCTAGACCAGCTCGTGACGCCAGCGCCAAAAGAAGCAGACAACCTGGACGCTGACCCGTCGGAGCCACCCAAGCCGCAGGGCATCTCGTTTGTCAAGATGGTGTACATCCTGAAGCCGTACTTCTGGCCGCACGGCGCAGCCAACAAGATCCGCGCTGCGAGCACGTACGTGGTACTGATCATCTCCAAGTTGGCGAACATCGCGTCGCCGCTGTACATGGCCAAGGCGACGAATTGTCTCTTGGCGAAAGACACGTCCGGCGCGATCGTTAACCTCGCGATCTTCACAGCGATGGTGCTGGTCTCAAAGCTCTTCAAGGAGCTGCAGTCGCTGATCTACCTCAAGGTCAAGCAGACGGCGTACGTGGAGCTGGCGACGCTCACGTACGAGCACATCCACTCGCTCTCGTACGATTGGCACGTGCGCAAGAAGATGGGCGACGTGTTGCGTTCCATGGACCGCGGCGTCGAGTCTGCAAACGCCGTGGTCTCCTACGTGTTCTTGTACTTGTTCCCGACGCTCGCGGAGTCGGTGGTTGTGATCGTGATCTTCGCTGTGCACTTCCAGCTCGCGAGCCTGTCGTTCATCGCGTTCTCGAGCCTGGTGATCTACGCGTTCCTGACGATCAAGATCACGCTGTGGCGCAAGAAGTACCGCGAGCAGTCGACCAAGCATGACAACGAATACCACGACAAGGCCACGGACGCGCTGATCAACTACGAGACGATCAAGTATTTCTCGAACGAAAAATACGAGGTCGACACGTACACGAAGGTGATCGAGAAGTACCAGCGCTACTCGATCTCGGTGCAGGCGTCGCTGAGCGTGCTCAACGGTGTGCAGTCGATCGTCATCCAGCTCACAATCCTCGGTGCGCTGGGACTCGCGGCGCCGCACGTGGTGGAGAGCTCTGGTCGCAACATTGACATTGGTGCGTTCGTCGCTATCTCTGTGTACCTGAACAACCTCTTCCAGCCGCTGTTCTTCTTGGGTGGCATCTACAACATGGTGATCAACTCGGTCGTGGACATGAAGAAGCTGAGCGAGCTGTTATCGGTGGAGGCCGACATCGTGGACGCGCCGGACGCCAAGGAGCTCGCGGTCTGTGACTACGACCTGAAGAATGGCATCGACGTGTCGTTCAAGAACGTGTTCTTCCACTACCCGTCGCAGACCGCGGACAGCGGCGTGAAGGATCTGACGTTCACGATCGAGCGCGGCACGACAACGGCGTTGGTGGGCGAGACTGGCGCGGGCAAGACCACGATCTCGCGCCTGCTCTTCCGCTTTTACGAGTGCACGTCGGGCAAGATTTTGATCAACCACCAGAACATCAACCACGTGACGCAGCACTCACTGCGTCTCGCGATCGGCATTGTGCCGCAGGACACGGTGCTGTTCAACGACACGATCCTCAACAACATCAAGTACGGCAACCTGACGGCGACGTTCGCGCAGGTGGAGGCTGCGGCCAAGAACGCGCGCATCTACGACTTCATCATGGGCATGCCGGAGCAGTGGAACACCAAGGTCGGCGAGCGCGGGCTCAAGCTCTCGGGCGGCGAGAAGCAGCGCGTCGCGATCGCGCGCACGCTGCTCAAGGACCCGCCATTCGTGATCCTGGACGAAGCCACGTCGGCGCTCGATACGGTCACGGAGCAGGAGATCCAGAAGGCGCTCAACCGCCTCAAGTCCAACCGCACGATGCTCATCATCGCGCACCGCCTCTCCACCGTACGTACATGTGTTTTATAGTTTATCTCTATCATGTGCCTTAACTCTGTGGCGTACAGTTTGTCTAACAACTCTTATTCTCGCTGTACATTCGTCTGCTTACAGATCCGCAATGCGCACCAGATCATCGTGCTGAACGACGGCCAAATCGTGGAGCAGGGCAATCACGACGAACTCGTGGAGCAGCCGGGCATCTACCGCCGCATGTGGAACGCGCAGCTCAAGTCCAACAACGTGGCGGCCGCTGGCGATGACGAATAAAGAGACAAAGACTATGAACAGCAGCACACTGCTGGGACCATTTAGATTGTACTGCTCTGATGCAAGAGAGAAAAAGGGCATATAAAGGATATTTTCATCTGTTGACAACGTCTTCATACAAAATCGTAGCACCTTTATCTACAGTGTGGGTTGTCGCGATTTGCAGTTTAGTTGCATTTATTGGTGGGACACGCTGGTACTTGTAAAGCTCCTGGCACTGGGCAACAGCGTTGGGATGCGGAACATCGGGTACTCGAACGCGCCACGCTGTTGCTGTTGTTGCTGCTGTTGTTGCTGCTGCGGCTGGTGATGTGGCGTCCACGGCGAGCGGTCGATCGGCGACGCAGACATCGCCCACCCGCCGCTGCCTCCTTGGTCGCCGGAGCTACTTGGACTGCCACAGTTCATCTTCGTGATGAGCGAGCGCTCCATCTGCTGCAGCATCGCGCGCACAAACAATATCTTGTTGTCCGGGAGCGCGACGACATACTTGCTCAGCAGCATGCCGCTCAGCGCTACGGGCACGCGATGGCGCTGGTTGAAGTCCTCTCGGATGTAGTAGACCGTCATTTCGTCGTTTCCCTTGCTCTCCACGAGGATCACTTCTTCCGCAAGCAGCTCCCACTCGACATCGTACTTCTGCGCACCACGCACGTCAAGTAGCAGGATGCGCTTCCTCGTGACTAAGAAGCACTTCTGCTTCAGATCCACGTGACCCAGGTACCCATCGGCACGATACCGGCCACCGCGCAGCTTGCTCACAATCTCTTCGCCGAGCGACTCGACGTACGAGTAGACTTTCAGTCTTCGCGTGCGCAAGTCAATGAAGCGAGGCGGGCGAACGCGCATCAAGAGTGCCTTCGTGTTCGGATCAACCGCATCGCGCAGCGTCGCGGTCGTCGTCGCTGCTGCCAGTGAAAAGCCAAGTAGTGGTTTCAACACAAGACCAAACACTCCCGCAAAGATGCCTGGGATGACTCCGCGCACGCCGTTCATTTCGACAGAGTGAATTGGCGACACGACAATGCCGGAGATGCCCTGCGCAAACCCTTGGTAGATGTTACGTGTCGCTGGATAGCCCGTGTAGTCGTCCAGCTTGAGGCACGCTTCCGAGAGGCCGAGAGAACTGGCAGTCAGGATTCGCGAGTTGAAGTCCAGGAAAGTGTACACTGAGGCTCGAACCAGCGACAACGTGCCTCTCCCCATTCCAAACGCAAACTCTGTCGGACTCTGCACATGATAAGAACAGCAACACAAACAGTAACATAGGGTCAGCAAAATTGACGCTGGTGAACTAATATCCCGGCATTGGTCTCTTCTGTACCTTGGAAATGCCATACGCTGGCTCGTAGATGAAGTCCTGGAAGCCAGCCTTCAAGTTCTTCCACGCGATCATCGGGTTGCCAAGTACATCGACACTTCCCAGGATCACATATGCTTGTCGCAGCGCTTCGCTCTGATAGTGAGAGGTCAAGCGCGTCGCCAACGCATCCGGCTGCATGAACGAGTGGTTGATCTCCAACGCCTTCAGTTTAAATGGCGCATTCGCGATCTTGGTGAGACTCGTCCCGATAGCATTCAAGATGAGTCGCAGAGGACCGACTGTGATCGCTGACGACTCGCGCGACGAGTCTGCAAACGAAGACGTCATGCTGCCATTCGAGAAAGCTCCATACTGCCCATCCACGATGGCGCCAACGCCACTCCCGAACGAGAAACTCACCGTCGCCTACGCAAGCAACAATACAAGCTGTTAGTAAAGCACATACAAAAAAGAGGTGTGGCAAGCACAATCACTTACTCGGATCGGGTCGATGTAGAACTCTTCGAAGTACAGCTTCTTGTCTTCCTCTTTGCTCGTGAACCTGCCTTGCGTAGGGTAAAATGGGATCGAAGCCGAGTACGACGTGCTGGTTTCTCCTCCGTTGTTGCTGCTGTTCACTCCAACGATGTTGCCCTCTGTTTTCGAGCGGTTCGTGTGCATCGACAGGTTCGACGGCGCAATAGAAGTCGTCCCTTCTTCTTCTCGGATAGCTTCCAGAATCTTCACGTTCACCTCCAGGCTAGCGTTGAAGTCCTCAAGCAGCAAGTTGCTCTGTGCTCCTTGGGGAGACATCGCGTTCCCACCACCGCCACTCTTCGCTTTCCCCAAATGGTCCGCTGTTCCGTATGCGTTTCCGTGCATCACGAGCGGCACCAAGTGAGAAAGCAGCGATCCATCGACACGAATGTGCACAGGGAGCGCCTTTGCGCTGAAATATCGAATGAAGTTGATTCCCGCGTACTCGTCGTGCTTGACCAAATAGATCTGCAGCGCTGGAACATTCATGATCTCGCCGTCCACATTCTGAGCTCGCGACGCCGAATTCGAGAATCGCAGGAGAACTGGGAATGGCGTCGTCTGCAGCTGGTTGTCGATCTGGATATCGCCGATTTCAAAGCGGCATGCCATGATGCGCGGCGTGGTTTCGCGCTCCAATCGCGACACCGTAGCGTCGCCTCCAGCGATGAAAGCGCTGCTTTTCTCTCGATCCTCTTCGCTCACGATCATCTCGAGATTGATGCCAGACACGGACGCGTAAACGAGTTCTTTCGGGACGCCGTCGACTAAAGAGACTCCGATTCCCTGCAATTGGATGACTAGATGGAGCGATGGGGCTGAGACAAATCGGCGAAGGAACTCTGGGCCAAAGTTCTTGCCCTTTCCAGCGGTTGCGTCGGATGCAAGTGCCAACATTTCAGTGCTTCTGTCGCCACGAAGTCGCGCGTCAGTGAAGCGAAGCACGCGCGTTGGACCATCTGTTGAAACCTCGATGCCTAGTGTCCCACCTAGCACATCCGGGTATCTCTGGATCTTATCGAGCACGAACGTGCCGATGCGGAGCGGTCGACTGTTGTCCCCTGCAGCAGATGGAAGCATATCGACCACCAGCATTCGCTCTTGTGTTGGCTCATCCCACGCATAGTCCAGACTGTGATGAGGCAGCAAAATCTCACTTCGCCGCACGCGATACTGATGGATTCGGAGCGTTTCCAGCGAGTAATTTTCCACTCGATATGGTGGAGCACTCGCGCTTTCCTCGCGGAAATACACACACACGCAAGAGCCATCAAGCTTCAGCGTGAGTCTCAACAGCTTGCTCTCTCGCGTAGACTCGTGACGCATTCGAACCGCGTATTCACCGGACTCGCCAAGCGGGACAGCACCACTCCACGACCACCCGTATTCTGAAATACGGCATCGAATAGCTCGCGTCTTGCCGAAGCGAAGCGTCCAGTGGAAATCAGCGTATGCACCAGCCTCGAGGTGCACGACAGAGTTCATCGAAGACATCATGCCGTTGTTCGGCAAGTGCACCGAGCTAGAAATATCGATCGTCGACGTCGTCGCGGTGCTGAACTTCGCTGACGAGTGGCAGACCTCGATCGCGCAGCCCAGTGTGTTCACGAGCATGAATCGCGGCGTGAGCATAACCACTTTCGTGCGGGAGTATCTGCCCTTCGCTGTGCTGATCGAATATCCGATACTGTAATTTCTGCTGGTTCCGTAGTCTGCAGCTTCGATTTCACCGGTTGTTCCCGTCTGATCTAACACCACGACCTCCGACCATTTCCGCTGTGCATTTTCCTTCGCAGACTCGATGCCACCTGAAAGTTCGTCGTCGTTCACACGCACGCGGACACATCCTTTCTCGGACCGATAGTCCGAGTGGCAAACTTGAAGCACTTCCAGCTGTCCAAACGATTTCGGGTCATCGATCGACTTCGGCAGCAAATCCAGCAGTCCCTTGATTGGAGGTACACTTGGAAGGAGACACGGGTGGCGGCGCTTTCGCTCATGCTCACGCCCATCGACTCCGGTTGATGCTGCAAACTCACTGACCGATCCACTTTCCAACCGGTCGCTTTCCGCCGAAGAGTGCAGGCTTCCAACGTATGGAGCATGCACCAAATGAGCATTCCTCTCTCTCTTCGCCAGCTTAGTTCTCTGGTTTTCTTTCAGCAATAGCTCTTCTCTGTCGAGTCGCTTTTGTCCCGCAAGCATTCTGTTGGGGAACAAAAACACAAAAAAGATCGGGTTAGCGGCAATTCGTGTCGCTAGAGTACAACCTAAAGCAGTTACACAGAAAATACTCACGTTGTCAGATGCTCGCTGCCAGTGCGCTCTTCGTCGTACTCGTACTCCAGTTTCAGTCCTGTGAGGTTCACGATCCAGTACGGCACGTAGAGAAAGATCTCCCGGCATCTGCTCTCTCTCATTTCAGACTCCGCAGTGATGTACAAGAGCGAGTCTGTCACGAGGTCCTTCATCTTGATTCGTTCAAACTCGACGACTTCTTTCCCCAGGAGGATGGGTTCACTCCACTCAAACCCTTTCATGCGAACGCTGAGCTCGAGAGGTGTATCCCAGTCAGACAAGTGCCAAATCACTGTATCAGCAACGTTGATGGTGCCTCGCTCTCGAAGTCTCTGCTGACTGTCTTCCCAGCCCTGATGGAGACTTCTGGTGCTCCCATCCCTTCCCCCTTCTGCTGCTGGCACCCAGTCGTTTGGTGTCGAAAGACAGAACTCAAGTGGTCCTGCCGTCAGATTGTGGATTACAAGGGGGGGGTGGAACGACAGCGTTCGATGGTAGAGTGCTCCGTTGGAGTTTGATAGACATGCTCTCATGATGAACGGGCGAACGGGGCGATCTCTGTACAGGCGATGGAACTTCATTGTGCTCTGGGCATCTCCGACATCATCCGAGCTGTCGTTCAGGATGTCGCGGTCAAACAGAGACAAACGCACTCGTTCTTTCGCATACGGCTTTGGGAGAGCTTTCTCATTGTTCGCATTGGCAGACTTGATCTCCGGTGGGCGAGTCACAATGTGCCCCTCGCCTAGTGACACCAAGTGCAGTGGCACTGGGACAACCGACGACGCTTTGACCATCGATCTCCAAGAAGGCGCGATAGAACCATTCAAGGCATCAGATCGTGACATCAGAGACGCAAATTGTGCCGACGGTGGCATGAACTCCACTTCCAGATCAGACCCAGTGTTGTTTTCCAAAAGAAGCGTGGACCTCACAACAAAGACCTTGCATCCTCGCTCGACCAGGACATCGATCACGCACTCGCACTTGCGAAGCTTGCCTGAAAAACTGTCGGCATCAGCGTTTACCAGCGCGTACATCCGTGAGTCGACCTGATCCACTGGGATCGCAGTCTCGCTTTCCCACTTTCTCTCGAAATTGGACTGCTGCTGCTCGTCGTCGTTCTGCTTGTCGTCGTCCTCAAAAACCGCGACGAAGATCTGGCGATAGTTAGTCGGGCTGTATCTCTCGCCACTGCTTCTTCTTCTCTTGAGTCGAAAGCCTCGTCCGCTGCCGTTGTTCGCGTTTTGATCTTTGAAGAAATCATCCTCGCTCGAGTTGCCCTCAACGAACTCCAGAGGTTCTTCGCCACCAGGTAGTAGCGTACTCGCTTTACAGGATTTGCCCCAGTAGTGCAAGTTCAAACCCGTGTTGTTGCGAATCCAGTATGTCGAGTACTCGGTCATCTCTCTTGGGTCGCCACCTTCATTCACGACCCATTTCCACGCGCGATTCGCTGCCATCAAGTTGGCGATGAATGCTTCGGTCAGATTTACTTGCAGAGTTTCGTTGGACAGGATCTTAACTTCCGTTGGTGCATCCGGAGTCTGCTCCGATTCACCTGTCATCTCATCAGAAATGCTCTTCTCTTTCGCTTTTCTGGATACCACGATATCCACTTTCCACGGCTCGATCAGCGGTTCAGAAGTCACCAACCGCAGATTATGATACCATGCGTCAATTGTAGTCACCAGTGTCGCTTCCATCTCTGAGTTCGATTTCGAATGGTGCGAGGCAGTGACTTGACCAATGTTGAACCCGATCACCGGAGATTCTTGGTCGACAATGTTGTTGATCACGCGGAACTGCGCACCGTCCATTTGAAGCAACGAATGGATTATGATGCGGCGACTCGCAGAGCCTGCCTCGTGCCGCATCTCGTCACGGAATACATCACCGTCTTCTCTATCCATTGGAGACTGGTAAAGAGCGATTTCGTCGTGCGGATCGTCGGAGAAATTCCATCCAAACTCCTCCTCGATGGATTTAAGTCGAGCTACAAACGTCTGGCGCACTTTGTTTTCTGCATCCGCCACACTCGCCAAGCCGGATCCAATTTTCAGCAGCACTGGGAAATTGCGATAGGAGATGCGCGAGGCGATTTGGTCTACTTTCATAGAAGGCTGATGAAGAATCCAATCTTCCCAGCCTGACGGTGACTGGTTCAAGACACCCGGAAGAAGGTGTTGCTCTTCGTCGAAGGGCGAGACAGGCTCAAACGACACGGTCCCTGTTTTTGCAGGCTGAGGATCGCTTGCTTCAGTCTTCACAAGCGGTCGAGTGCAGTGGGACGACTTGAAACCTGCATGGATACTAAACGGCTCGACGATAGTCCACGGGAAGTGCGAGCTTCTTGTGCCTCTGGAATCGGCATCTACACGCTCGTCGAATGGAGAGCTAATATTCAATCCCACGCCGTTGATCTCTGCAGATCCTACGACAAGATCTCTACTGGACGTTCCAGCGGGGTACTTGTCGTGACTGAAGGTTGAGATATCCGCAATCAGGTTTGCCGAGAGCTTCAGTCCTGTTGCCTCCATCTTCTTATCCGTCGACAGAAGCCACAGCTGCAAATTCGAAAGCTCCACATGCACAATCCACAGACAGATATTCTCTAGTTCGAGACTCTTTGCCACGACTTCATTTTCACCAGAGAGCTGCGCTTCGTCGATGTGTTCTTGCTCTCCTTTCTTTTCTTCATCAGCATCTTGTACGGATGACACCAAGTCGCTGGTAGTGAGCTTTCCGAGTCTGTCTTCCCCATTACTGAGACTCTGGTTGTTGATTGGAGACATAAACATCAGCCTCTTCCCTTCACCATCCTTCATGGACTCTGAAATGCTGTTTTTACGACCGGAAGTGAATCCAGTTAGTCCCATCCGGGATGAGTCCATGTGATCATTGAAAGCTTGCGATCGGCCGTAAATCGCGGTTTCGTCTCCTCGACTCTCAGCAAAATCCCTCGAGCCATCCATGTACCCCTGGTTTCGCGCCGCGGACGGCGGGATCAGCATTCGAGGCTTGTATTGCGCCTGGAGCTGGTACATTCTCCTTATCACAGCCATGTACGTCTCCATTCCAAAATGCTCCAGGCGCAGGAGAGTCCGTGGCAGAACGTTTACACGTGCAGACGCTAGCGAAACAACCATCGAAGCCGCACAGCGTTGCTTTCCTTCCTGGGGTCTCGGCCGTGTCTCCACCCGCACCACGAGCTGCGGCGTCGAGGCTTCATGGTCCAGATCGCTTAATGATGAGCTCTCTTCAAAGTTCAATTCGAAGTTGCGGGAGTTGCTGCAATCAGCTCGCGTTGGGCTGGAAAGAGACCGACGATACGCATACCCGCCGTTCCCCCTTGCTGGTTTGACTGGAATGGCACTTTCAAAAAGATCGGTGATGTATTCCTAAAAAACAAAACCCGATCAAGTTAGAATAAGGAAGTACAAATCGCACGAACAGCAAGTCAGATTTCTTACCCCTGCATCTGCAATCTTGTCCCGGATCACTGCTTTGTGCACGGAAAACTCGCATAGAGCTGTTCCAGAATCCTTCGAAGCTGAGAAATCCAAGGAGTCCGCATTCAGCTTCGTTTTCAAGCCTGTGGCTAAAATCTCAGCGATGATAGTGCAACCAGGAGCTTTCGGAAGACTCGGTTTTCGGCCCCATGCATCGTGACGCTGTCTTCGGGGGGAGCCTGGGGTATTTCCTCCAAAGACACTGCTCGCATCTCGCGAATACCCATCTTCACTCGCATCAACAACACTCTTCATCCACGTCTCGAACAATTGAGGCGCTTCTAAATGTGCTTGCAGAACGATTTTGATCTCTTCGATAGATAGACTGACAGTCAGACCCATCTGTTGTTGCTGCATCTGGGGATTCTTGTTGCCTTCCACACCGTCTTGCAGCTTTTCTTCAATCGCCCAATCCTCTTCTTTCGTCACCACCGAGCCCAAAAGAGAGTCTGCATCATCCCGATCTTTCCGATGGCTCGCTACCTTTGCGATGTCCAAAATCGGCTTGATCGTTCCGTAGAAGACGTCGAGTCCCAAACACATTGTCTTCTCACCAACGTTGACACATACAGGGGAGACCTCAATGGACAGCACCAGTTGAGGAGAACTTTCAGGAGTATCGATACCGCCATTCAACATGTCCTTCTGAACTTCACGCTGCGCTGGAACGATGCAATGCAATCGGATTCCCGTCTTCTCGAGAAGGTTGATCTGTTCATGGATGAACTTGACCTCCATTCCGCTGATAGAAAAGTCGATTTCTTTCCCAGCAGCGCTCGAATCCTTCAAATCCTCGTCACCTTTTTGAAGCAGCTTGGTCTCGACAGATCCAATCACAGTACCAAAATCGATGCGGAGACCACCCGATGGAGAGGACTCTGTCGAGGTCGATGGGAGGACTATACTGCTGTTCAGCATCTTCAACTCGAAGTCAAAGTCGTCAAAGAAGCTTGGGTGGGGTGTCTCGACCACATTTTCCTCCAAATCATCAGTCGATTCTTCCAGTTTCGCTTGCGTTGGAATCTCAGGAGCTGATCTTGGTTTCTGGTTCTCTGCGCGCCTGCCTATTAGGTCGACTGCGTCGAAAAATGGCGTCAACCGTGCATTTCGAGGGCTCATGAAGCTCGAGTCGAGGAATGGCGACTGCGCGCTGTGAGCAGACGCATTCTCAAAGGCGAAGGACTGTGAGCGAGGATGGCGCGATAAGGCATCCTCGAAACCAAACGACTGGGAGCGAGGGTGGCGAACCGAGGTATCCTCGAAAGCGAAAGACTGAGAGCGAGGATGGCGAGTAGAACCTTCAAACCGGCTTTTGGGTCCGCGCTGGTCATGTCTTGAGAGCATGTACATGCGAAGCGGTCCATCCAGAATGTAGCTCGTCACGCTTTCAAGGAAATCTGGCTGGACGAGAAGCTGTACCGGTTGGATCGAGATGCTCGCTTTCGACCTCCTTGAGATTGTGCTGGTCACTCCCTTTTGATCAGAACCAGGACTGGGCTCCTTGCTCTTCTTCACGATCCTGCAGTCGATGCCTACGATATACTGAGGGATAGCGCCGGCTCTCGAGTTAATCGTCCTGAGGTCCAGCCCAAAGATCTCGACAAATTCTTTTCGCGCAGGATCTCCTCGTTTGTTCAAGCTAGTAAACTGCCCCTCATTCTCCATTTCGTCCAGATGCTTCTTTGGACACAGATCGAACACTTTAATGTCACCGACTGTGCCTTTTACAAGCAAATCACCGTCTTCGGAAGTGTTCAACTGAGCCTGGAAACGGAGAATCGCCACCGACGACTCAGGTTCGCCACGATCACAGAAGCATACCGAGACAGATTGGGATCGTACGCTCACTTTCAGCATTGCCGCCTTCGCCTTGTTGCCACTTGCGCGTTTCGCTTCAGCAGTAGCGTCGATTTGCTTCTTGAGGAACTTCTTCCGCGCATTTTCTAAATCTGCGCGCACCGACTCGGTCAAACTCATTGGGAGCAAGTACTCTTGGCTAACGGATGGCGTCAATTGCAGTGGAGGCAAAAAATTGTCACTGTCTGCAGGCAAAGTGGCAGTCATCGCAAAGCCTGTTCCTGGAGCAGGCACGAGCGCCAGCTTTGAAGTGGTTTCGTCGATTAGCTCTAGAAGCGAGCAAATGTACGACTGGTCAAAGTTGAACTGGATGCAGCCGACTCGGATATCCATGTCTTTGAGAACTTCGTCACCAGTCATCCTATCGTTCACCGAGCTGTAGACAAAGTCCAACAGATTCTCAGGCATCGGAGCAGGAGGGTTTGCAGTTTCCGCGCGCTGGAAAGAAATCACTCGCTCTCGCTGTCTGCTCGGGCGACGTCTTCCAGTAGGGATCACGGCGCTGGTGAACGATTTCCCAGTGCGTCGCTGCGGAGCTCGCATCGAAAAGGGAGCCGTGATCGTCGGACAGGAAAACAACAGAAACTCCGACGATTTCCCACTTGCATCAAGGTAATCTTCCACTTCCAGAGATCGAAAGCCGCAGTTCGCTTGCGTGGATAGCGTCTTCTTGGCCAAACGAACGCGGAAGCCTTGTAGTTTGACGAGAATCGTTCCGTTATCCGCAGGATCTTCTTCAAAATCAGAGCCATCATAGCGATACGAAGCCGATGCAGGGACACCCAGTGATGACGGTTTCTTCAGCTGAACTGAGATGAGCGGAAACGTGAGAGTACAGACAAAGAGCCTTCGATCGAGCAACTCAGCATGCTGTGTAGTACCGTTCGATCGTTCCGTCTTCTTCGCTTTTCTCTTTGGTTGCGGCGCATTCTGCATATTCAGGACATCCGCCACAGTACGAGCCGATCGAACGGGGAAATCCGCTTGAAAAGGCTCTGCGGCAGCGTTCGCCTCGGTGTTGTCAAGAGACAACAGATTTAGATCAAGATTCCCACTCGCGATACTGAACCACGTATCGTCACTCCCAGTGCTTGATTCTCCGTCAGAGTCAGAGTCTCCCGAGCCAAGTTCCATCGTATCAGCGGCAGTCGAGACAGCAATACTATCGTCCTCATCGTTCGTGAACTTTTTCAGAGCTGACGAGCTCAGAAAGCTGTTCCTTCGTCGAGAAAGAAAGCGATCCTCTTGGTCGAACGGATTCGCATCCAGTCCTTCAAACAGATCCGTCGAGTCGAACAGGCTACTTTCGAATGGATTCGCCTCCGTTGTAGGCGATGGTTCAGCAGCGCTGAACCGCTCAACCAAACACAGAAGCTGGAAGTACTTTTCAACCGACATCTTGAACGTCAATGCCGGAAGATCAGCGTGGATGTAAACGCGTGTCAGTGTCGCATCAAGCGGGAGTACGGAGGTTCGGACGGTGACGTTGATGTTGAACCTCTCGATCAGTTCGTACTCTTGCTCGTCATTGAATGCATTGCGAAGATGCGGCGGACTTGATGCCGCGGGATTGCTCTGGCGATTTTTCCCATACGGAACAAGGAAGACGTGGATATTCGTGACTGAGAGGCTGAACTTGTCGTAGAACTCCTCTTTCCAGCGAATCGCACCTTCACCTTTCTCGGCTTCATCATAGAGCTGCTTCACAAACGATGTACTCGATGTAAGGTTCGGAGAGCTCTGAGGGTTCAGCAACGCCAGCGAAGATCCGCCCAAGCCACTCAGAGACGCGCTGCTGCTGGACATCGTGTTGATGCTGTCGCCATCGAGTTTGCTTAGTCGGTCCGTGCGGAAGTTGATGTGACCGAGATCCACGACCAGCCGAGAGCAATTGATGTCTGTGTCGCTCTCTGGGATAATGATCACTGGGGCTTGAATACGCAGGTTCACTGACAGCGCAATCCGATTTGCCATAGCGTACTTCAGTTTTGCTTCAGTTCGCGCCTTAAGATTGACAATGTCGTTGAACGAAGCAACCTCTAACTCTGCCCACAGACCCAGCACTTTCGGAGTGTTCATAAAGCTCGTCAATCGCCCCCAGCACGTCGCTGTCGGCGAGAACACGATTTCTAGCGGCTCCATGTGGATCGAGAGCGCAGCGTCAGCACTGGAATTGACTGGATTCGTCTCGTAGCTCATCAGGAACACTGGCCCAGAGAAGGTGGCATTGTCAATTTCATTCATGCTCCCACCAACGCTTCCACTCTGCTTCCTGCTCAGAAGACGCGAAAAAGCCGAGCTCTCAGCACTTTCGTCGAAACCTTCGATCGATTGAAGCGAGACGTCTACTTTGATCGCATCATTTCTCGCCACTGCAGCAAGCTGGAGGTGCGAGAACGTACCCAGCAAGAAGTCCGTAGGCGCATATTTCTTGCTGTAGCTGGGGTCATCGCGTAGCAATCTCTTGTTCGTCTCGCTATCGCTGGACAGTGTCAACGAACCCTTTCCGAGGGCCACTGTAATTTGAGACTCGACGCTATGCTCGAGAGCATCCAGGTCGTGATCTTCAGCGTTCTTCTTCGACTTCTTCGTGCGTTTCGAAGGCTCATACTCCAAGATCTTGAACAGCTCACGCAGCTCAACCTCGGGAAGCACTCGTCTTGGGGCTTCATCTGGAAGTCCATTCGACGAAGACGTGAGCTTCGATGTCCATCCAAACATCCACGTACCCCACGATCGGTACTTCATCTCTGTAGGTAGAGTGGACTCTGAGAGTTCAGTGTCCACAGACTCCGTATCAGAGAAAACAGCAGACGACGGCATTGGCATAGTAGGCGACGGGTCTCGATGTGCGGACCTTGACGATGCGTACGCCAGTACTCTTCGATCGGCAAGATACCGAAAGAACAAGATGTCTTCCACGCTTCGTCGACTCTCAATCTCTTCCAACATTGAGGTCGTCCCAGTAGATCCAACGCCTAACGACTTGGACGATGCTCTCGAACTCCCGGACGAAAACAAGCTCGCTTTCTCGTCTTCGTCGTTGCTTTCGCTAACGCCGCTCCTTTCCAGATCCTGATCATAATCAACTTCTTCATCTTCATCTTCCTCGCTCTCAGAGTCCAGATAGCTCCGTTGGTGGCCTTCAAGAAGCCTGCGCGAATGTTTCTCCCACGCAGCCATGTACTTTTTTCGGTCATCTCGTCGCTGCTTCATGTACGACCAGGACCAGCGCTGCTTCTTGGCTCGTACGTCTTGCACAACTGCATTGATTGCATACTGCCACCACTCTCCCGACTCAGCATCCAGCACGGCGTTCCGCGGTCGCAGCCTCTTGTATTGCTGATACTTTGTCACGTGACTTGGAACTTGAAAAGCAGACGCCAGATACAACAGGTCGCAATACTGTGAATCCTCTAATCGGAGCGCTACCTCTGGAATACTCACGTCGACTTCAAACTTTGGTCCGCTGTTATCAAACGGATCGCGATTCACAATCAAGCGCGCGTGGGCGTCAATCGGCTTGAGCAAGAAGTGATGCTGCTGGTTTGATGGATACATCTGCGTGTGCTGGTAGTGGCGATCGTCAAAGCGCTTTGGGATCGATCTGCTGAAGAAACTGGAGAACTCGTCGAGCGAACATTGCTCAAAATCGACGCTCTGATTGCGCAGCACGTCGCAATCTGGGTTTAGATACACACTCAGATGGTTCAGCTCGACAATCTTGTAGATTCGCGGCTCGTTGCTCTTCGATGTGTCGACATACGAAGGCTGCCAGCTCGAATTTGTAGACTGCAGAAAGGAACGGCAAGTAAGTATGAGGCGCTACAAAGAGACCCACACAGAAATATGCGTTGACTGCCTGCTCACTCACCTGAACGTGAACAGACTCGATGGTCAGACCAATGGAAAACGGGTGATCGCCAGTCGAATAGTCTTCAAGGCGAACATGGATCCGCCGAATGTGCAGCTGCAATATAAAAAAAACGACATAAGAGATGATGTGAGACACTGGATTGCCAAGCAAATACTGACGTGCACAGTAAGCGTCAAAGCGTTGTACCTCCAAGTTGTCGATGATTTTATTGACGAGACGCGCGGCAAAGCCTTTCTCCGAGGAGCTCGCAGACTGGTCCTCCTCCTCCTCTTCCTGCTGCTTCTTCGCTTGCGCGTAGAGCTCCTCCAACAGCTTCTTCTTGATCGTGAACTCGTCCATCTCGAGCATCGCGCGCTCAATGTCTTCCTCCGTGCGCACAAGCAAGTACACATCGTCGATCGTGACGACGACCGAGTCTGAATTGAGGCGGTTCCACGGGATCTTGAGCTCGATCGAGCCTACCATGCCGCGCACGAGGTTGAGCGCCGGGTGCGCGATCACGTCCGGTTTGATCTCGAGCGCATGCAGCACCACATACCCGGACCAGACCGCGACATTGATCTTGTCGCTGCTGAAGCACTTGGGGTCGATGTAGCTGCCCAGCGCGCTCGTGAGCAGGCCCGTCACGAGCGTCTCGAACATCGCGTCGGCGTCGTGGAGCTCTCTCTGCTACGCTCGCTTGCTGAGTCGTTCTCTCACTCTCACAGGCACACACCAGAATGCGGTTGCTCCTCTTCCTCTCGTTTGCCTGTTGCAGTAGAAGAATGCGCGCTTGGCATCCAAGTGCGACGCAATTTTGCGGTAGCAGCGGAGCGGAAAATCGTGGACACCCAAAAATGGTGTGGGCACATAAAATACAGCAGGACGCTCCGTGAATAAATACATAGATACGTAATTAAATAGCATCAATCTACCAAAAATTACAAATAATGATCTTGTATTTCAACTTGCATTTTTCAGAAAAAGAAGAGAGCTGGGAGTTAAAGAACACAACTGCTATTTTTTTAAGTAAAAAGATCACATGCTGGTTATTATTACCACCACCACTCCTCGAGTTCTCCCAAAGCTCACGAGTCACCTGCTTTCATGCGCAGTGTCTTTGGGAGCGCCTCTGCTTTCCTCCAGGCGACTCAAGTCTACAAGAAACTTCTCGTTGTCCATCCGGGCATTCTGTCGCAGGTTTCCATGCGACTTGCAAGGAGTTCCACCACCTCCACCACGACCATTGATACTCCCGTCGTTTCCTCCAAACGAAGTGATCGCATCCGCTTCCCACATCAGGTCGCTCGAGTCGACACTGGACGACTGGTCTCTTTCGCTTTCCTCACCACTATCATCATCACT
>JAADVN010000484.1:0-17733 GCA_023335535.1 Globisporangium spinosum | reverse complement strand
TGCGTCTCTGCTTCCTCTCTGAGTTTGCGCTGAAGACCTGCCTTTTGCTTCTTCATATCAACGATTTCCTGCTCGAGCGTTGAGATCTTGAACTTGCCAGCCTTCCACAACGCTGTCAGCCGCTTGCACTCACTTTCGGCCTGCTTGGCAACTTGGAGTTGGTTTTGGATCGTTTGGAGCTGGACGCGAACATCCTCCTTGCTCTTGTGGTCCACTGCATTAGCATTTTCTCCATTCACTTTGATTTCGAGTGACAGACGCTTCTTCTCCGCCGTCAGTCTACCGACTCGATTCTCCAGCTGGATGATCTTTTGCTCGTAGGAAGTCGTGAGGCTTGCAAGGCGAGCTTCCGTGGCTGAAGAAGACGGCAACGCTGACAGCTCCTGCATGATCTTTTCTTTCTCCACAATCACGTCCGAGAGATTGTTCAAGTCGGCTTGCAATTGACCCGGTGCAGATGGAGAAGAAAAAGTCTCAGCAGGAGAAGCGGAGGCTGAGATCTTGATCTGAATCGACTTCTCGAATTCCATAGCTTCGAGTGCCAACGTTTTTGTTGGAGACACTGAGCTGGAGGCGGATCCTGCGGCTCTGACTCCACCAAATCCAGACGACGATGATGACGCTGGCGTCAGACTCTTTTTCTTGGACATGAACTCGTCAGCGACGTTCTTCCATTTGTCTTTCGCGCTCATGACGATTCGCAGCTCCTCTTCACGCGTGCGAGCAACGCCCTTCCACTTCTGCAGCTCCGCTTCCAAATCAGCAACACCAGCGTTCAGCGATGTACTACCGCTCGCACTTGCAGCAACTCGAGCTCGCTGCTGGTGGGACTTTGGCTGCTGCTGCAAAAGTTGGAGCTGGAGTAACTCGAGCTGCTGCTTGAGGTACGCGACCTCGTTCGCCATGCTCATCTCCTTGTTCACGACCGCGTTGTTCTGGATGTTCCGCGCGCGTGATGCGTATCGAAGTGTGTTGGAGGTCTCCTCAAAGTTTATGTCTGCAGGACTGATGCACGCGATCATCAACGTTTTACTGTTCCCTCCGAGACTGTCCTGCAGCAAGCGCGTGAGCTTCGAATCGCGGTACGGCACGTGCGATGACGACGAGTTCGAGCGGCTTCGCTCGCAGAGTGCGTTGATGACGTTGCCGAGCGACAAGAGACCGCGGTTGATGTTGACGCCTTCTTTGAATCGCGCACCCTCAGCGTTTGTTCGCTTGGCGCGCTCTGAGCCTGCAAGATCAACGAGGTGGAGCTTGGAGAAACGCGCCTCGACACCTTCGCTGACAGTGTTGAACTGTTCCATCGTCAGTGTGCAGATCGCGTGTGAGCGACTAGACTGCGCGTTCATGGTCGTGGACGCAGTAGCTCGATGCAGAGCGCCAGCATGGAGCAGAGAGGCAACCTGGGCGACCGACTCGACGCTGTGCTCGCTCAGCCCCGCGACCACAATACCCCGCTTGCCCTCATCGCGCACAGAAAGACCAGGTGTCGAGGCGCTCGTACTACCGCTGTTGGACGCACCGGACAGCAGGTCGTAGATTTCTTCGTTGAGAATCTGTAGATAGTCGCAGTTGAGCACACCCATCCATTGTTATGCGCTCGTGAATAAACGCATTGCGGCAGTCCATACACATCCAAGTAGACTGAACCATTACCTCCAAGTAGGATACTTTGACTGCAACCTTCTTGTCTTCTGGAGCAGCCTGAACACGCTTGAAGATCTACAAAACACAGAGGCAAGACTCATTGTGATCTACTGAGCTTGATAAGTTGGTCATATAGAAATTAACATATCGTACGTCGTCCATGGCTCGCGGGATGATGCCGCGATCTTCAGGCGTGATGCTCAGTTTGAACTCGTTCCCCATCGTAAACCTAAGCGATAGGCAGCACGCCAAGCATTAACCTTCCATGACACTCAGCATGAGCATCTCTATACAAACGCACACATGTACACACATGTAGGACAATGCATCAAACCAATCACACTTACGTCTTTCCGGACCCTGTCTGGCCGTAGGCGAACACCGTGGCGTTGTACCCATCGAAGAAGCGGTCAATCAGCGGCGCGACCAGCTGCTCGTACACTTGCTGCTGCTGCACTTGCGGCGCGAATGCGGCGTCAAAGTCGAACTGCTTGCCGCCCAGCACCACGCGCGCGCCGCCGACCGCCTGGACGCACGCCTCGCTCGCCTGCGCTTCTTCGCTCGCGCTCAGCGGCCGCACGCGCACGGCGACCTGGACGCTACTGCTGCTGCTGTTGCTGTTGTTGCTGGGCTTGGCGTCGGGGCTGCTGGAGGAGACGCTTGCGGGTCCGCGAGGCTCCGACGGCGGCTGCTGCTCCATGGCGATGGCTCTTGTGTGAATGCGAAATGGATCAGGTTTTCAAATAGCGCGCGCTTTTCAAGAATTGGGAAAAAAAAGGGTTTGGCCATCATCTTGATAAAAACCGCCTAGGGTTTGGCCTGTAGGGTTTAAAACGTTTTTAAAAGAGGGTCAATATCGATACATTCGCTCCCTAATTGGCTTCCGTCACAGCCCGTTATCCGTTATCACGCATTTGTATGGAGTGAGCAGGGTTTTTCGTGAAAAAAATCAAATAGGAGAGACCCGATAGTGAAATTGCTGGGGCCATTAATTATATTCTGAAATGGACGAATCATACAACATCCACATCGTGCATGTTTCATGCTGATCAATAATTTTGGGTTCCACCGAAAGTAGTTTTGGACTTTTTCCTTTCGCGGGGCCCAAAACATCGTATTGATCGATTGCTGACGGATGGCACAGGAGGAGGAAGAGCAAGACGACGCGGTCGTGCTTCTCGCAGCGGACCAGCGGCAGCCGCTAGATGACGAGCCTTGCTGTGCGGTTCGTATGTGTATGTGTGTATGCATGCATGTAGCCGTTGTGCTGGCTGATGGAGTAAGTGTGCGTGCTCTTGTGTTGCTCATTCGCGAGCACAGGTATGCAGTCGCTACGGCGCGTACATTTGCGACGCGACCGACGAAGACGTGTGCAGCATCGAGTGCCGCGACGTGTGCGTCATGCGCCATCGAGAAGCACGTGTGCTAAGCGAGGAGCAGGTTAAACAGCGCGCGTTGGCAGCGAAATTGCTGCGCAGGCGGCTGGAGATCCGCGTCACGTCAGGCTCTGCTGCTGATGCTGATGATGATGATGGCGACAATGCGCGCAGTTCAAACAGCAGTACGCAGACGATAATCCCGTTTCCGATCGTAGACTTTGTGGATTGCGATTTACCGCCGCAGCTGTACGCAAATATGCAGAAGAAGCTGTTCGAGAAACCCTCTCCCGTGCAGATGCAGGTGCTCCCGTGCGTCTTGGCGCGCCACAGTGTACGTACGCACGAACGTGGCTTGTCGGCCTTTCTCGTTAATGGATGGTAATTAGGCTGACTATTGTATCTGTCTGTATATGCGTTAAAATGCCCAGCTGCTGGTGGTCGCGCCAACCGGAACGGGCAAGACTGCAGCGTACCTGATCCCGATTATCGCTCAACTCATCAACGCGCGACTCTCCTCCTCTCACCATCATGATGAGACAGCTGATGATCTCAGTAGTCACCGCTCAAGTGCGGTCGCGGTGATCCTTGCGCCGATCCGTGAGCTCGCGATCCAGATCGAAGAAGTGGCCAAGCTGCTCGCGCAGGGTGTTCCAAACATGAAGACGGCGCTACTGGTCGGTGGCTTTCCCGTGCCGCCGCAACTGCATCGGCTGCAGAGTGGCGTGCAGGTTGTCATCGCGACTCCCGGGAGGTTCGTCGACGTTTTCACAAATTACGACCTCGGCGCGAGCAACAGTAGCGATACGGACCAAGGTAGACAGCAGGGGACGTCGCTGGCGTCTGTGGTCTGCTGCGTGGTGGACGAAGTGGACATGATGCTCGCCATTGGCTTCCACGCGCAGATCTCGCAGATCATTGGGTTGTTGCCGCCGCTTGCACAGATGCAGCTGCTCTTCTTCAGCGCGACGATCTCAACTCAAGTGGAAGCGCTCGTGAAGCGAATCCTCCTGGGAACGAAGACTCCACAGAGTGATCAACAGCAGCAGCTTTCCAACTACTTCCGCATTGAAGTGGGCGGGAAGAAACAGCGGCAAGGCGACGACGCGAATCTTTCGTCATCGTCCACCACGTACACTGCGAACCCGAACATTCGTCAGAAAATCATTTGGGCAGAGGACAAAGCGAAGAAGAAGCTGCTGTTTGATTTTCTCAAGAGCAAGCAGAACGAAGCCACGGTACGTTACATTGTGAGCTTTCATCGCAGAGTTTGTTACGCTGATGTGTATCTGATTAGTTTCCCCCTCCCCCTTGTTATCCTACAGCTGGTGTTTGTCAAGTCCAAGATCGGCGCGAACATGCTCGCAGACGCGGTGGAGAAGCAGACGCGGATCCCTTCGGCTTCCATCCACGCGGACAAATCCCAGAAAGACCGCCTACTCGCGCTCGAAGCGTTCGTGAACCAGGAGGTTCGCGTGCTTGTGTCAACAAACGTGCTGAGCCGTGGCATGGACTTGTTACAGGTGCAGAATGTGGTGGTGTTTGACTTTCCGAGTAAAGTTTCCGACTATATCCACTTGATCGGTCGCACGGGTCGAGGAAACGATGCGAGCGGGAATGCGCTGGTGATGGTGAACAAGGACGACAAAGTTGTGTTCAGAGAGCTCGTTGAGGCTTTACGCGGCGCGAAAGTTGGCGCGGTGCCCCGAGAGATCTACCAGAGTCTCTATGCTGACGCGCAGAAAGAAGCTTTCAAGTCAAGCGCGTTAGTCATCGACGAGGCAAAACGCGCGTTCCGAGTGCAAGACGAATTGGGAGGTGAGCTCGGCCAACCCCATGAGAGCTGGCGCCAGTGGTCGGAGCAAGCCCAGAAGAAGCAGCGCCAAGCGTAATCCACGATTCCTTATTGCATTCTCTGAGGGCTGACGGCCAAGTTCCATTCGCAATTGGCTGACGTCCTCTTGACGTGGACGAGCATACTTCATCATCTTTTTCACAGCGGCAGAGCGTCAGGAACTATACTCGGGAACACGGAGTCGGTCTCTGTTGTGTGGAGCGGAGCGACTCGATTGTCAGGACCGCTGATCTTCGTTGCGTGCGTTCTCGCCCGTGACTTGCACCGCTTTCCCGACACCAAGTAGTTGTCGTAGCCCACAGCTCCTCGCAGGATGATGGTGTCTTCATTCGACGCTCGCTCCAAGCGATTAACGAGTCGACAGCACCAGAGTGTCAGTGTGACCAAGCGGCTGAAGTAGAACGGCACGACGCGAACTTGCAAGTGGTGGTCCCAAATGACTCCCTCCCACATGATGCGATCTGCTGGTCCCGAGTCGCCGAGAATGTTGTAGAGTGTGGTAACGTGCCAGAGGATGAACATGGAGACGACTGGGATCGCGAATCGAATGTGGAAGTTCAATTTGATCTTCATCATTGGAGCGAGCGCGTCCAACGTGAGCACCCAGAGGATCCACGCCTACGACGTCGCGACTCCGAAGCAGCGGTGGATGTCCCATTCGTAGAGGATGCAGAGCGACACGTGGATTGCCATCAGTTGAGCTGCGTAGAAGACGAAATCGAACGACATCAGCAGCGAGAAGAGCAGCTCGCGCTGGTACAAGCCTGCGGTTGCTGTTGTGAAGCTGATGGTCAGGATGAACGCCAGCGAACCATGTTGCAGCACGTGGTGGATGGAGGTATTTGTGGCAGCTGTGTCAACGTCTTGCGGTGTGACGGCCGTGGTGAACGCTAGCAGAATCCCGCCGATACTGGAGCTGTACAGGAGAACCAGGAGCACGCTCGGGAACCTCGCTTTGGTGACAATTTTGACGGGCAGGATCGTCTTTCTCGAGTCGAAGGCGTGCTCGTCCTTCTCGTAGCACATTTACTGGATGAAACTCGGTCGTCGCGCTCGAATGGTGGTGCTGCCATTGTTGAAGGTGATGGTCGTAGGAGGAGTTGGAGGCATCGTGGCTGCTGCTACTGCTGGCTCTGAACCAATTTGAACTCTGCAGGGCGCCAGCTTGGTACGACAGCGGAAGATGGCGCACTCGATCAGCTTGTTTTTGCCGCGCCGCCGCTGGAAGGACTTCCGCTTCCGGTAGATGATCTTCATGAGCAGGATCATCATCGTGACCAAGCCGTTGCCGACGACGTCTTTCGCTGAGGCCTCATAGTGGTTGAAGCTGTTGTGGTACTCCATGATGGAGAAGTCCTTCATGTCGTCGACGCGGCCGAGCATCACGCACGCGAGTAGCATGAAGACTGTGAATGTGCCGACGATCGCCAGCGTCGAGAGCTGTCGGATGCCGCGCAGCTGAGCGTCGATAAGCACGATGTTCTGGAAGCCCGACCAGTCGATGAGCAGCCGTGTCATGCGCAGATCCAAGAAGAGCACCGCGACCATCAGGTTGGTGGTTCCGTTGACGAAGAGGAGAACTAGAAGTCGTACGTGTGTACGAGAAGCCGCACGACATCGAAGCGCAATGTACCCAAACTTCCGAGTCCCAGCAGCAGCCCCAGCAGTGCACTGGCAAATGCGACCCAGCAACTTGTCTTGGCGTTTAGTAGAGGCGCCGAAATGCTGAGCGCCAAACTGAGCACGTAGGAGATGAAGAGCGGTCTGTTGTATCACGCGAGAAGCACGTCGACGCGGGTGAGCAGGAGCTCGGGCAGGTACCGCGACTTGAGCGACCGAGAGAGGTCGAGCACGGGCAGTGCACTGGATGGAACGAGCTCGTAGGACCATTCCAGCGCGGCGCCGGGATCCTGAGCTGTGATCATGACCGCCACCGCATGGGTGGACTGCTTTTGCGGTGTGATAAGAAGCAGTGACGCAGCTAGCCAGCCAGTTTGGGTGTTGCTGCAGGCTGGATGGGGCTGTGAAGTAAATGCAGCAGTCTATATTTGCCGACGATAACACCCGGCGGTGAAACTTTATTCAGGCAGATACAGTACTCAGCACGAACGAGACTCATGGAGGGCGAAGACTCATCCGAGCCCAACGCAATTTCATCGAGATAGCTAACCCGTGTAGAAGCTTTTTTCTTATCGCATTGACAAGACGCAGCTTCAAGTCAAGATTCGAGACATCGAGGACGTGAGCTACAGCGAAACGCGCTGAGTGCGAAGTACCCCAAGACGCGCTGGCGATCCACGCAGCCAGCCTCGTGCCATTCATTACAATTCAAACAAAGAAACAGAATTTCAAGAATGAACTGAGATTCACTCAACAATGCTAAAGACCAAGGGGACGCGTCAAAACTGCGGAAGCCTCTGCAAATCGCTTGCATGTAAACCTGTTCGTCAACGATGAGGATCCTGGGTCGGTGGCAGAGCAGCTTACAGGAGACTTCGGACTGGGCAAAAACTGAGTCGTTGGCAATCATCCTGGGTCTTTGTACGCAAACGGCACGACTTGATTAAACGAAGGCTCGGCATGGACTTGGTCTTCGTGATACCCTCTTCGTGCTCGTGTCGGAAAACTGGCTGCTGGGGCGATGCGATTGTTCTGGTGTCCAGCGGCACTTGCTTTCAACGACGAGTGCTTTCCTTGAGAGTCGTGAAGTTGACTTTGGTACGTGGCGGAAGCTCGCAAGATGATCGCTTCGGTGTTGGGCGCCCATAGGAGTCGCCAGAGGATCCGCGTGAACCACGGCACGAGCGTCACGAGGCAGCTGGTGTAGAACAGTACGACTCGGATTTGTAAATGGTGATTCAACAACTCGCCCTCCCACATGACGCGATCCAGTGGACCCGAGCCGTTAAGAATGTGATAGAGAAATACGCAGTGCCACATGACGCTCAAGATGACGACCGGAACTACAAACCGCACGTGAAAGCCTAGTTTCGTCTTCATCACGGGCGTCAGCGCGTCGAGCGTAAGGATCCAATACGTCCACAACAGTGACGCGGCTGCGACACACGTGGCGACGCTCTAGTCGTCGTAGAGCACGCAGATACAGGCGTGCATCGAGACCAGCTGGAGTGCGTTGAAGGCAAAGTCGAAGGACTCGACGAGCGACTTGAGCAGCTCGCGCTGATGGAGAGCAGCGCAGGAGACCGTGAAAATGGCTGTCAGTGAGAGCCCGAATAGTGCACAACTCTGGTGGGTCGGGTTCGTACCGCTGGTGCTTGTTGTGGTGATTCGATGGTCTCCACTAACGACGAGCGCCACTGTAACAGTAGTGAACACGACGCCGCCAATGTCACTCGCGTACAGAATGAACAACATCATGAATAGGAATCGCGCCTCGGATCTGATCTTCAAAGGCAACACCGTGTTGCACACGTTGTACGAGACCCCGTGGCTCACGTTGCGCATCTGCTCAAACGGTGCCTCCAAAATAGAGCTGGTCGCATGGAAAAGGTGCGATCCGCTAGCCGCGTTAGTCACTACTCTTGCTCGCGAGAGCTGTGCGTTGACGCGGTAAACGACCCACTCGATGACATGGGGGCCGCTTTCCGTCCCCGCCCTCCTTTGGAACGTCTTGCGCTTCCGATAGACGATCTTGAGCAGCAGGATGGTCATCGTAACCAAGCTGTTGTCCACGACGTCGACGACGGTCATGTTGTACTCGCGACTCTGGCTTTGGCAGCGAAGGATCGAGAAGGCGTGCGCCTCGTCGACACGGTTGAGCATGACGCAGACTAGCAGGATGTTGTTACTGACGATCGCGATCGCCGCGACCTTGACCAGCCGCCTGGCGCCGAGCATCTGCACGTCGATGAGCACGATGTTCTGGAACCCCAGCAGGTCAATGAGCACGCGCACGATGCGGAAGTCCCGGAAGAGCGCCATGACCATAAAGAACGCCGCACTATTGACGCAACAGTAGAACCAGAAGTCGTACTTGGTCGCCAGCAGACGCACGACGTCATACCGCAACGTCGAGATGCTTCCGAGCGAGAGTGGCAGACCGCAGATGAAGCAATCGAGCCCCGCTACACGTGCTGCGTCGGCACTGAGCAATGGCATTGGCATGCTGAGCGCCAGCGAGACCAAGTACAAGAGAAAAAGCGCCTTACTGTGGCGTTTGAGGAGCGCGTCGAATCGCCGTGCGAGTGGCTTAGAGAGGAACTGCGACCGGAGGGACTTGGAGAGGTCGAGGATGGGCAGTGGATTCGCTGGCACGAGCTCGTAGCGCTACTCGGGGAGCACAACTCCCGATGTCAGTAGTGCTGTGAATTTTGCTTTCTGCGCCAATCAGCGATTGTTGGATACTGGAAACTTAAATCAAATGGGACACAGCCCCGCACATTCCGGATCTTTGTGTGTTCTCAGCTCCGATGGGATTGTTGTCGCTTTATAATGAATAGGTGGTGGGGTTATGCGCTCTGTTGTATACGTGTGGGGGGAGGCGAAGGGGACACTCACTCTTCAGTTCGGACGTCGGCCAATTGTGGTACAATCCTCATCTTCAGCATCATCATTCTCATACACTTCGCACGTTGTTGGTCTCGGGCGAGCCCGTGTAGTGGCGCTCCATGGGGGACATGTGCTGCGCCAGCGGCAGCTCCTCCTCCGAGTCGTCCATCTCGTAATACGAGTTCCTTCGCGCAATTGTCTCGGTGATGAAGCCCAGATCGCCCGAGTGGATCTTCTCGCGCTTGTACAGCGTGTAGCAGACGCCCGACAGGACGCCATAGAGCGCGGCTATAGCGACAATAACACACACACACACATCCGCATTTTTTAGCGATTGTACAGCCTCAAACACAACAAGACTGAGCGTACGCACCGGCTTCAAAGCACGCATTCGCAGTCTTCTTGGGGTTCTTGGCGCCGTGGACAAACGTGGGCTGCAGCTTCAGCAGCGCACCGACGATCATCTGCATAGCATCACAACACAGACATCACACGTTAGCCTATGCGGCATGTTCAGCGCTCAACACCCATCGCATCAATGGATTCTTTAAAAGGGCGACGCACCAGGAAGACAAAACCGGAGAAGCCAAAAATCATGCCGAAGAGATACCCTGCGAAAGCGCGACCGCCACAGACAGACACAGAGAGGGAGAACGCCCAGTGAGCCACAGCACCAGACAGGCAGACAAGCAGGCGCAGAGAAGCTATTGCTCATGAGTACGTACGCGAAGTCTTGCTCATAGTGGCGGTCGTGTCTGCTTGCTTTGCGTCGCCTTGAGCTTGTCGTGTGCTGGTGCTTTCGCAAATGGGTCCGCGAGAACAACAACGACATGCATTCATTTTCTTCAGAGTCATGCCGGACAGACAGGTGGTACCACTGACTCCCTCTACAAGAGCAACTATGTGATTTCTAGCGAATCAGGTGTGTGGAACCTATTACTTTCAGCCAATCATATCGATGAAATATAGTGACTTGTGGGAGGGTGTCTGTCTGTCTATCTAGTGAAGGCAACGGACTGACTCCGTGTCTTTGTCGCTTGCCTCAAAGTGCAGCATGCTCATCACTTGCACCTTGATTCAAGTTTCGAGCCTGAAAATGTGTGACAGGAGTCTGCGTACGTTTGCTAACGACATCTCGGTCCGCGGTATTATTTTGTACCGCATTTCGCTCACCCGTGCCGAATTACCAAAGCGCCAATTTCGTTCGAGCAAACAAAAGTGACGTGTCATTCTTTCAAACAAGGTGTCTACATCGAGGGAGCCACCCTGCCGACAACAACACATCACTATTATTTCACACGCACTCACTAAAGTGAGCTCGCAATCACTCAATTCCGTCAGCACCGTAATCCGCCTCCTTGTTGTTGAGCATTTTCGGCCAATGGGGCGAAGTGCGAATAAGAATCTGGACGTTTGATGCGCGTGAAGAGAATGGGATGTGAAGCTGTGCGGAGAGCCGCCAAACTGAAGGCGTTGACGTCACCGCTGGGGCTGCAGTTGCAGAAGACGCACTGCGCAGCGCAGCATGGCTCTTTGCCTTCGTGCATTAAGCAATTCGCGCCGTTCTGCAGCAGACACCGGCAGCAGACACAGCAGCAGCTCCAGCAGCACTTGCACCAGTGGCACCTTCATAGCACTAACATGGCGACGCATCTCCAGAAGAAGCTGCGCGTGCTCTGTCTGCACGGTTTCCGCACAAACGCCAAGGTGATGGAGAACCAGACGAGCTCGCTGCGCAAGGTGCTTGGCGACAGCGTAGACTTCCTGTATCTCAACGGCCCGTTTGAAGCCGAGGGTCCCACGGACGCGAGCATCGAGCGCGCGCACGGCAAGGACGCACCGTTCTACGAGTGGTGTCGCATCAAGAGCGCGGACGAGGACGCGGGCGGCAATCTGAACGCTGCGACTGCGCTCGGACCGACGGACAAGGAGTGGCGCTTCAAGTATGTCGGCTTCGACCGCACGATGGAGTTCCTGGACGAGCAGCTGCACAAGCACGGCCCGTTTGACGTCGTGCTGGGCTTCTCGCAGGGTGCGGTCGTGGCCACGACGCTCTCGATGCTGTACCTTCAGCGCGACGTGCGCTGGTGGAACCTCGTGGTTTGCGTTGGCGGTGTGCCTGTGCGCGGCGTGGAGCTGCAACACCTCTTCGAGAAGTCGAATGGAGAGCTCAACCTGCTGCCGTTCCCGTCGATCCACATCATGGGCAAGAAGGACCCGCTGTACACCGAGTCGATCAAGCTTGCTGCGATGTACGAGCCGAACCCAGCGGGTGCCGCATTGCCGAAGGTCGTACTCGAGCACGGCGGCGGCCATCGGTTTCCGAGCGAAGAGCGCAACCCGGGCTTCTACGAGAACCTCGCGAGCCTCATCAAGAAGCACTGCGGCATCGACCCGCTGTCGAAAATGTAAACAGCGATCCGTCAGCAGCAGTATGGTCGGTGGGATTGTTATAGGAGGCGCATCTATAGACGTAAGTGCACCTGTGGATGAATAATAGATATACACTTTGCTTGCAGGTTGTCGTTGTGGTTGTCCTTGCACACCTGTTGCTATTGAGCTCCTCCCTCGATGAGAAATGGTTTCAAGCAAGTGGCCATGTGAATCGCATCCTCTTCATTCATTGGCTTAAAAATATACAAATGGCAGTTATGATTGGCTAAAACTACGCGCAAAATCTTTTTCTCCAGAAAAAGCGTCCACGACCGCACGCAAGGGTCAAGTCAACACGCGAAATGCGATGACGTCAAACGTTTTGTTGTTGTTGTATGGGCCAAGAAGCAAGCAAGGGAAAGAAAGGCTAGTTCTCTTCGCCACCTCACTGCATAGCGCCATCGCCGCTTCACGCCCACTCACTACTGAACGTGCCCGCCGCTGCCCGTGATGTCCGCCACCGCCACCCTCTCCCCTGCCTCCGCTAAGAAGAAGCTGCGCGTGCTCTGTCTGCACGGCTTCCGCACGAACGTGCAGGTGATGCAGACGCAGACGCAGGGGCTGCGCGACGCACTGGGCGACAGTGCCGAGTTTGTGTTTATCAATGGGCCGTTCCCGTCGCGCGGGGACACAGACGAGGTGATCAAGAAGAGGTACGGCGCCGACACGGTCTTCTACGAGTGGTGGCAGGCGCGGTACCTGGAGAAAGAGGAGATCGCGGACCTGTCGGCGCAGCCCAACCCGGCGGAGACCAAGGACACGTGGAACCTCGTGTTTGAAGATATCGACGTCGCGCTCGAGTATATGGACGAGCAGATCCAGAAGCACGGGCCGTTCGACATCGCGCTCGGCTTTTCGCAGGGGGCGATCATGTGCACGATCCTGTCGATGCTCTACCTGCAGAAGCAGAACGTGCGGCCCTGGAAGATGTGTATCTGCGTCTGCGGCGTGCGCGTGCACGGCATCAACGTCCGCGAGCTCTTCGAAACCGACGAGGGCGAGCAGGTGCCCGTGCCGTACCCGTCGATTCACATCCTCGGCAAGCTCGACACGCTCTACGACGAGTCGCTGGCGCTTTCCAAGATGTATGCGGACCATCCGAAAGGCTCGCCGATGGCCAAGCTCATCATCGAGACTGAGAGCGGCCACAAGTTCCCCACGCCTAGCCGCCACAAGCAGCTGTACCAGGACCTCGCGCGCACGATCCTGCAGTTCTTTGAAGACACGACCAAGAGCTCCGTCGCACGACTGTAAAGTAGTGACTGCAGAGCAAAAGCACACCGCCATTATCAACAGGATCTTACACACACACATTAATACATAGACAGCTCACTTCCACCGTGAACATTTCGATTGCCACATGATGGAGCTCTTGGACCTGCTCTGTGGTCACTTTCGTTCAAGGATGACGGCATGGGAAAACGGCACTCTTCTGCCATAATCCGTCACTAAAGCGGGGATCACTTCCTTCTTCCCACAGTATGATTGGCTATAATCACGCAGAAAGGCATATTTTTCACCAATCGCACGCAAAACTGTTGACGTCAACGGAGAATCCGACGTTAAAAAGCCTCAGGTTGAAGCTGGGACGAGCAATGACGAATGCGCCTGCGCCGCCCTGATGACATGCTGCTCGTGCGTGCATTGTGCATGTGGCTGCCCGCTCACGCTAGGCCACCAGCAACAGCATTGCTAGTACCAATTGAGCTACAACAGCCATGGCATCCGCACCGGCGACCTCGCTGTCCTCTTCCTCCCCCACAAAGAAGCTGCGCGTGCTCTGTCTGCACGGCTTCCGCACGAACGTGCAGGTGATGCAGGCGCAGACCCGCGGGTTGCGCGAGGCGCTCGGCGAAAACGCCGAGTTCGTGTTCCTCAACGGCCCCTTCGAAGCCGAAGGTGACTCGGACCCGATGATCGAAGAGCGCTACGCGGAGAGCGCGCCGTTCTACGAGTGGTGGCGACTGCACCAGCTGGACGGCGAGATCGCGGACATCAACTCGCCCGAGTCGTCAGCGCGCGCACGGGAGACCGTGGACGACGACAATCTCTGGTACATGTACTACGGACGACTGGAGGAGACGCTCATATACATGGACGAGCAGCTGCACCAACTTGGCCCATTCGACGTCGTGGTCGGCTTCTCGCAGGGTTCCGTGCTGCTCACGGTGCTCACGATGTGGTACCTGCAGCACCAGAACAAGCGCTGGTGGAAGCTCGTAATCTGCGTCTGCGGCGTGCGCGTGGGCGCCGTGAACTGCCGCTCGCTCTTCGAGACGCCCGACGGCAAGCCAATCCTCGTGCCGCTCCCCTCGGTGCACGTGATCGGCAAGCTTGATCCGCTCTACGACGAGTCGCACCGCCTCGCGCTCATGTACGACCCGTACCCGGCGGCAAGTCCGACCGGAAAGATCGTGCTGGAGCACGAAGAAGGCCACAAGTTCCCATCACTCAAGCACCACAAGGCGTTTTATGACGAGCTCGTGAGCGCCATCTACCAGCACTGCGGAGACCCAAGCAGCAGTGGCGAGGAGGCTCGTCTCAGCAAGCTCTGAGTAGTCTCGAGTGCTGTCCAGCTCTGTACGTGTTCTTGATACTCTATACATGCGTCTAATGGAGGAGCCATCGCATCTTCTTGCAAATACCATATACGTATAGCAATTGCGTTTCTTGATGGCGTCGTTGTGCGCGTACTGGGCTCAGCTAGGCTGTCGAGTTGACGCCGCTTTTGTACTCAGAGATTGACACAACTCGGCATATCCGCCAGCGTGTGGCTGGCGCGTGTGAGGGGGCGGAGACTAAAGTAGTTGTCTGTCTGGTCTCAACAGTTCTCGTCAAGCACCACAAAACGCGCTTGGCTGCTGCTGAAAGCGAATGAATACATCGCTCTCGGTTGTTCTGTTTTTGCTCCGTTGCTGTGCCACCGCGAATCAGATTCATCTTCTGATGCAAATCAGTCGCTTTCCATAAGCCTATCAGGCACATGCGTGTTATGTTATGCTATTCAAAGCACCACACTGTAGCTCAAACGCCCACGCACGCACGCACGCACGCACGCGCGCGAGCCAGCAGGCGTCATTCTTCAATCCTCCCAGCAGCGCACAAGTCGCACGACACGACACAGAAGCCCAGGACTACCGGGATGGTATTGAGAGGTAAGAAGATGACGCTGCGCGTGCTCTGCCTGCACGGCTTCCGCGCGAACGTGCAGGTGATGAAGGGCCAGATGCGCGCGCTGCACAAGTCGCTAGGACCAGACACCGAGTTCGTGTACCTCAACGGCCCTTTTGAAGCCGAGGGCAAGGCGTTCCCTGGCGTCGAGGAGTTCTACAAGGACTCGCGACCATTCTACGAGTGGTGGAAATTCTTCATCGGAGACGACACGAAGTCGACCGTTCCCGCGCCAGAGAGCACCGAACTCTTTCGCGAAAGAATGGGCGATAGGGGCCACTGGTTCATTCGCTACGGCGGCTTGGAGCAAGCGCTCGAGTACCTGCACGAGAAGCTGGAGAAACTCGGACCATTCGACGTCGCGGTCGGATTCTCGCAAGGCGCGTTGATGCTCACGCTGTTCTCGATGTGGAGTCTCCACCATTCCAACAAACGGTTCTGGAAGCTCACCGTGATCGCGAATGCGACGAGGAACAACGGCGTCAATAGCAAGTATCTCTTCGTGACCCCCGACGACAGGGATATTCTAGTCCCATTCCCGTCCGTGCACTTCATCGGCAAGAAGGATGTGATCGCAGCCGAGGCGAGATTGCACGTTGAGATGTACGACCGCTTCCCGACCAGGAGTCCGACAGGGAGGATCGTGCTGGAGCACGAGGGCGGACACCACTTCCCGTCATTCAGGAAGAACCAGGACCTGTACGCGAAGCTCGTAGAGGTGATGAACCAATATCGCAGCAGAGTGGAAGAAGAAGAAGAGACAGAAGGCATCAAGCAAGTATCAAGACTCTAGCGGTCCTTAGGTGAAGGTGCTGCCCTCCAGAGTACTCCTCTGGGGGCTGAGCACGCTGTAGAGCCCGCGCTTGCCCACTTGAACGCGAGTTATTTGTGTCTGTGTGCTAATGAATACCATGCGAATGCCTTATGCATAGCATACATGCAACCGTCAAACGTGAGTGTTTCCGTTTCCCATTACCCATTTCTCCAAGACAGTGGTTTGATCGGATCACTGAAGTTGAAGTAATTTATACTTTTTCCTGCGAGAGTGAATGCATTTGAGCATACCAGATTTCACAGGAACACGACATTCGAATTGTCGCCCTTTCTCTGCATGCGTGTCAATTGATTCTCGCTGGTTGACAGCCCGCCCGCGCTCGACTCAAGGTCTCAGTTCTCATTGCGCAAGTTGACCTGAACTCCGCACGACTACTAAGAGCTACCAAGAGCTACCAAGAGCTGCTTCAAGCCAAGCCACCGCTCTCATGACGAAGAAGACGCTCCGTGTGCTCTGCCTGCACGGCTTCCGCGCGAACGTGCAGGTGATGAAGGACCAGATGCGCGCGCTGCACAAGTCGCTAGGACCAGACACCGAGTTCGTGTACCTCAACGGCCCGTTCGAGGCCGAGGGTGAGGCGTTCGGCGGCATTGAAGAGTCCTACAAGCACGCTCGTCCGTTCTACGAGTGGATGCAGGTTAAAGTCGGCGAGAGCGACAAGTCGATCATCCTGCTACCGGAGGAGACCTCGCGGTTCCGTGAGTGGCTCAGTGAGAACGCTGATGACTGGTCCATGCACTACACCGGACTCGAGCGAGCGCTCGCGTACTTGGACGAGAAGATCCAGGAACTCGGGCCGTTCAATGTCGCGATCGCCTTCTCGCAGGGCGGAATAGCCCTCACCGTGCTCTCCATGTGGAGTCTGCACAAGTACAACCGGCAATTCTGGAAGCTCTCGATCTGTATCAGCACGTGCACCATCAACATGATGCCCAACGCGTCACAGGTTAGGATTGCTGTACACATGCACAACAGATCAAAGCCGTCCTTCTCTTGCCGTGATCTGCCATGCACGTGCGCAGCAGATCACATTGTTGGACGGCATGCACGACATGCAGTTCACAACTGATCACTGCGTTGGACACCAGTTTGCGCAGACACTTTATATAGGAAATTGTATGTATTCATATTAGCACTAGCAAAGCTAGCCACAGACAACAAGCGCGCACGCGCGCTCAATAAACTCACTTTCTAATCTACTTCCAACATCACAGCTCGCGCACTCGATGAGCGCCATGTTTGCGTGCTTGGCAAAAATCTGGCGCTTTCGATAGACATTGCGCGCGATAATCGCGATCATGGTCGTCAGTCCATTGGTGACGAATGTCCCCGCCGGCAGCTCGTGGTGCCGATAGTGCACCACTGGGAAGTCGCGCAGGCGGTCAATGATCATGAACGACACGGCGAACCAGGTGGTCGAGTGCGTGGACACGCTAACGATGTTGAGAGCGGTCCACACTTCGACGGCGCGCAGGTTTGCGTCGATCATGATGTTCACCTGCACGCCGCCTATCATCCCACAGAGCGCCAGGAACGTCGACGCGTTGACGATCGTCGCGAACCAGAAGTCATAAGTCGTCAGGAAGAGCTCCACGATGTCGTACCGAAGCAGGCTGAATGCTGCGGCCATCGACAGCATCCAGAGCAAAAACGATGCTACGGCGTAGAACCGACCAGTGTCAGCGGGGACCGCAACCGTAACGAAGTAGAGAGTGAGCCCCAGGAAGCCAGCGATGCCGATCGCTCCGCGTTTCGCGGCGAACTTGCTGAGCCTGTTGAGCGCGGAGCGACTGAGGAACCGGGACTTGAGCGAGAGTGACAGGTCGAGCGTCTGCAGCGGGGCTAGCGGCCGGAGCTCGTATATCACCACCGAGCCGCTGCCACTACCAAGAGCGCGGACGGGACTC
>JAADVN010000483.1:0-17763 GCA_023335535.1 Globisporangium spinosum | reverse complement strand
TATGGATGGCGCTCACTCGCTCGCTCACGCATATAGAGAGCCCCCTCGCGCACTCGCAGCGACCGAGCGTCTCGCTGCTTCTCTTCCCCGTTCTTCTTCGCTTTTCCCCATGCATTTATAGGCGCTGTCTTGCATTTTGGCGGTTTCTTCAAGGTTCAGCCAGCAAAAAGTTCGAAATTTGATCAACCACGTAGGGTAAAATCCCTACTTTTAAAAAGTCAGCGAAGGCTGAAAACCCTAATTTAAGCACTCGCTTGCTCCATACAAAACACTACTGTACCATAAAACAAAAGCTGCGCGCGAGAAGAGCAAGCGAGAAAGGAAGAGTGAGCGAGTGAAGACATGACGATGGCGCCACCACCGCCGCCGCCTTCGCCTCCTCCACCCGACGCGCCAGGGTCTCCGCTGCCGCCACCGCCGCCTCCTTCGCCGCCACGTAGCGCAGCTGCCTCTCCACCGCTGCCACACATGCTCCCACCACCTCCAGCGTCGCCTCCGCCGCCACCGCCTCTGCAGCCAATCGTCACCGCGATCATGGCGAACGCTGCCGCCAATCTGTCTGCGGCTGTTGCTGTCGCTGCTGCTGCGAACCGGAGCGGCAACAGCTCGAGCTTCTCGTCGCCGCTGCCGCCGTGTCCAGAAGATCCACCCCCGCCGCAGCCGCCATCGTGCACGCCACCGAAATACCAGCCGCTGGAGGAGAACGACAACACAGAGGACGAAGAGCGAGAAGATCTCGACAGCGTGGAAGATACAGGACTCGAGCAGCAGGGCGACGGGTTCTCGACGCCGCCCCCGCCGCTCTCACCGCCGAGCGCGTCTCCGCCTCTAATGCTCGGATCGCCTCCGCCGCCACCGCCGCCGCCTCCGTATTCACCTCCGAGCATGAAGATCGATTTGGGTTCAATCGGCTCTCCCGGAAAGAACAACAGCAGCATCAGCAGTCCAGGATCCCAGCGATCAGCCGAGTACGACGACAACGACACAGAGCAGGAGTCGCGGATCCTAGAGGCAGGTGATGACGAGTGCAATAACGATAGCGCCGACAACCTGGAGCGCGAGATGAGCGGCGACGAATCGAAAGAAAGCAACAGCACCGAGCTGGGTGATAACAGCAGTAACAGCAGACGCTCCATCGGCAAGGCGAGCCCCACAAACAGCGTGCGCTCGCCTCGCGGAGGCGTGAACGCCGCTGCGATTCGCTCGTCGTCGTCGTCCGTGATCGCGTCCATGCGCAGCGCTGCGAGCGAACGCGAGATCATGGCGGTCGACTTTGTCCGAGAGCAGCCAGCGGAGAGGCCGCGGTGGTACGTCGGCGACATCGAGAGCTACAGCATCATCGACAAAGTTGGTTCGGGCACATACGGGTACGGTGGTTGTCTATTTTATTCTCGAGTGTGTTGTGCTCGCCCGATCTCTAACTAATTACGTACTTGTGTGTCGTACAGTGAGGTGTTTAAATGTCAGCATAAAGTCACAAAGGACATCGTGGCGCTCAAGAAGCTTCGTCCGGATGTGGAGAAGAATGGGGTACGGCTTGCTCTACTGGTTGTAATTCACGGCAGCTCTCTATTAGTGCTAACATTACTGCCTCTCGGATGATCATTTGTCAGTTTCCGGTGACGTCGATCCGAGAAATGAAGATCCTGAAGTTCCTCAAACACCCGAACATCGTGGCACTGAAGGAAATCGTCAGCTCCAGTGGTAGGGAAACTGATTTCCTGTTTCCTATTGTTTGCCTGATGCATGAGATGTTGAGGAGAAGTTCCTGACAAAAAGGATGGGGATTTATTTGTCACTGGGTCTGTCCTCGAAACAGCGCCACCCAAAGAGGGCAAGCGGCCGCCGCTCTACTTTGCATTCGAGTACATGGAGCACGACCTCTCTGGTCTGCTGAACCATCCGCGCGTGAAGTTCACGCGAACGCAAATCCAGTGCTACATGCGGCAGTTGCTCTGCGGCGTGGCGTTCATGCATCGCAACAAGATCATCCACCGAGACATCAAGGCCTCGAATCTGCTGCTGAACAACACGGGCATGCTCAAGGTCGCAGATTTCGGTCTCTCGCGGTTTTGGAACGAAGTGAACGCGAAAGCGGGGCGATACACGAACAAAGTTGTGACGTTGTGGTATCGACCTCCTGAGCTGCTGATGGGGTCGACGTCCTACGATTTCTCGGTGGACATCTGGTCCATCGGGTGCATCTTCGCGGAATTGCTACTGGGAAAGCCAATCCTGCAGGGTAAAACAGAGATCGAGCAGGTGCGCCAGCGCGTTTTGATGGGACCTGTAGCTGTTTCGAGCCATGTGCTGACGTTGTGTTGTGTGTTTTGGCAGCTTCAACTCATATTTGGGTTGTGCGGAATGCCGACCGAGGAAACGTGGCCCGGGTTTTTCAAGCTGCAAGGCGCCAAGAACTTTGAGCTGGATGAGAAATACGTGTGCCGACTCCGCGACCGATTCAAAAAGTAAGGCTTGTTGAATTGGTTTGCGTCTGCTGTCTTCTGATGAGCTAAGACTAACGGGTGTTTGGTACCCTTCAGTTTCCCTCCACATGCAATCGACTTGCTTGAGAAACTGCTGACGCTCGACCCGGCAAAGCGCATTTCAGCAGCAGAGGCGATGAACCACGACTACTTCTGGCGAGTGCAGACGTGCAAACCGAGAGAGTGCGTACATTTGGTTCAAATCTCTGACATTGAGCTTTGATTGCATACTGACGGCATTTTGTCGTTTCCTGTTTTTGTAGTCTTCCCAAGTTCCATGTGTCTTCCACGCACGAATACCAATCGAAGAAGCGACATCACGAAGAAATGGCAGCTGCTGCCGCAGCAAACCCGAACGGCGCAGCCCATGACCAGCATCGCCAAGTCCGTGCACGAGGAGACCGAGGCTACCGTCCAGATCGGAACGAACAGTATCGCAGCCACCAGCCAGTAGCAGAGCGCGGTGGCAGCCACCACCACCACGCTCATCATCGTAGCCAAGGAGCACCACACCACCAGAGCAGCCGAAGCGACAACCCTCGGCCATTTCGCCACAGAGACAGCGACTACTACGACAGAGATCGCGATCGCGATGTTCGCGACAGAGAACGGAGTCGGAGTCGAAGTCGGGAGCGTGATCGCCCGCGAGATCGAGAAAGCGGACATGCGTCTGGTCGCAGCGATTCGCACCGTCGTCACGAGTCGAATTCGGGTCATCACTAGTATTCAGTGCGTTCGCGGAAAAAAAAAGAAGCGAGTGATGCAGATTTCCAAAGCTGTAGTGGATCTCCCAGTAGTTGCCATTCTTTAATGTAGCCATGTGTGGATGAGCCAGGGTGACCTGCCTATCTTTGTAAATACACGAAGGACTCGAATGCGATTTTGAAGTTGTGCTGGTGTCGACAGGAGCATACTTTAATCAAGCTTAGTGTCGAGGACTGTTAGAGTTATGGAAAAGGTTTAAGAAGTGGTACACGCATATTCAGACCAAGTCTGGTGTAAAGCAGTCCAACATTAACATAAATAAGGAGTGAAATTAGTTCACCCTTTTACAATCAGGTCTACATTTGATCCAGCTCTCTCTCACTCTCACTTTTTGATTTGACTGCGAGCGACGAAGATGACGATGCAGAAGGTGGCGCTGGGGCTTCTTCGCGCGCCGCGCTCTTCTCGCCGCGGCGCGCTGCTGGTGATCGCGCTGCTCTGCCTCGTGAGCGCAGCGCAGGGACTGTTCTTTTACGTCCACAAAGAGGTAAGTGTGTCTGATTCTTAGTGTTGAGTGTGTGCGAACGTGGGAGTGATCGACGGAAGTGCTGACGTGTGTCTTGGATTTCTTTTGCTTCGTTGTGCTCTTGACTGTAATTGTGCGTGTGCAGAACCACAGATGCTTCCTCGTGGACATCCCCGCGAAGACCGTGTTCCATGCAGAGTACGAGTCTCCGGACACGACCGACACCATGGTGCTGTAACTCACACACAGCGGCGCTTGCAAGTGTGCTTATTTGACTTTGCGAGCGCGTTGTACTGACGCGGTTTGCTCTTTGTCTCTTTTTGCAGAAAACGGTGCTGGCGTTCTACGCGCCGAACCCGGTCGCGGACAAGGAGAACGTGCTGGTGAAGAAAGAGGTCACGAACGACAAGGTTTGTTGTGCATAGAGACACCGTGAGATAGCGAACGGAGGGTGCCGTATAGGAAGATCAGCTTTTGCGTGCTGACTCGCTTCTCACATGACGGTGGTGCTGCTGTTTGTTCTTCTTGTTCGTCTGCCATTTTTGGAAAACAGGGATCGATGTCGGTCACGTCGACGCACAACGGTGACCACTGGGTGTGCGTGAGTCTCGACTCGGCCGAGTTTGCGCTTCCCGACGGAGCCAAAATGGTATGTACAGTTGCGGGCTTTGCAGCATTGGGATCGGGATGGATGGGCGGTTCTCTTGCTCAAGCTCACTTGTTTGTTTGATGCCGTTGTAACCTGCTCTTGACACAGCGATTTACGTTGAAGATCGCGATGGGCACGAGCTCGCAAGAGTACCAGGACTTGGCCAAGAAGAGCCACATGGACGGCCTCCATTTGGAAATCCTCAAGCTGCGCGACCGAGTCAGCGCGATCCAGCGCTCGCAAGACTACGCCAAGGTGCGAAACGCTACGAGCTGCTCGGTGTTATTCCGTGGGCTTTAGAGACTGGGGAATGATAAATGAACTGATCACCTCCTCTTGTGTATCTATTTGTTCACATAGGAGAAGAGCATGCAGCTGCAGACGACGATCGAGAGCAACAACAACAAGGCGTCATGGGTGTCGGTGATCCAGGTGCGAAGCCAATGCTGGGTACTTCGCCATTGAGAATACTGGGTACTAATTTGCCGGTGTGTGCATGTCTTCTTATCTATCCCTTGCACCTGTGCAGATCGCGATCTTGCTGGTCACGGGCGTGTATCAGGCGAAGTACCTCCAGAAATACTTCCACAAGAAGAAACTCGTGTAAATTGTCGGCTAAGGGATAAAACAGCTTAACTCCAATGGGCGACAATTGCATCTGCCAAACGCAATCATGTTTTCGATCACGCTTAGTCTATTGTTTGCTTGGACAGTTAGTTATTCCTTGGCGTCGTCGCCAAACGAGAGGGTCTTCGCTGCTGCGTCGCGCTGGCGCTCTTGCTGCAGCGCGAGCTGCATCGCGTTGTGGATCAGCCGGCAGTCGTTCGTGTACGGCACCGAGTAGTCGACGAACGAACCTAATCGCAGGAACACACACAGACAGTCAGTCGTCAGATACCAGGCAGTAGCCACAATCATGGCGAACGAACGGACCGAGGACTCCGAGAATCGCGAACGGCTTGTAGGATTTGCGCTGGATACTGATTGGGATGCCGATGAGCACGCCGGCCACACAACACTGCGCACACAAAAACAGACACAAAAACACGGACACATAGAGCTTTTTGGTTGAGAAGAGCTCTGGTGGCCGAAGCTGCGCGCCATCCTTGTGCGCGCTGTGGAGCTCTGCACTGCTCCGTAGGGATCCAGTCAAGCGCTCTGCCACAGAGAAGAGCAGGCGACACGCACCAGAATCTGTCGGTTGATCATGCAGGACGTGAGCATCTTCTTCAGCTCCACCGAATCCTCATGGCCCGTGGGCGTCGTGCCCTCCTCGTCGTTCCGCTTGATGAACATCGCTTTTTCACGCTTTTGCTTTTTGATTTGATACTTGGAGTGTCTTGGCGCATGACACCACAATATAATTGGCATATTTTAGTTATTTATTTTTATACCATCCATCTCTACGGGGTATTTACGGATTATTTTTTTATGCTAACGGAGATGCCCCATTGAAGCTGGGAATTATGTTCCGTTCTGTAGCCATGCACAAAAAGCTTCACACAATGACAAGATCGCGAAATGACTCAACGAAGAAAATAATCTATGCACACGTTACATCGACTTGCACACACATATTTACGCAAGCGATCGCAGTTTTGCCGAGGCTCACACAACTCTCTCCCACTGCTCACGTGACTAGGTCTGGCTGCTACTGACTGGTGCCAACGCCATCGCCGTCATTTGCGCAGACTCGGCTGGCGAGGTCGACGTCCTGTAGCCATGCTCCTCCGGCGCTTCACGGATCGAGGACTCGACTTGGATGCTGCTGGGGGCATCTTTTGCGTACATGCCACTGGGTAGATGAAACTCTCTGCTTGCGATCGCTCCATACCGCCACGCATAAACAGAACACGACGAGAAGCCGAATGAGCCACACGTAGATCACGAGCGCATTGATACCCAGGTACACGTCCGCGACGATCTCCCGATTCGCAGTCGACATCTCGCTGGATTGTAGAAACGCGAACGCGAGTGCGAGGTTCACGGTCTTGACTGCACCAACTGCATACGTTGCGACGAGCGCTACTCGATTCACGAACGGCTCGATCGCATACACAGCGATCAGGCGTAATAGCTGAATCGCGACAAGCAGCAAGCGCAGCGTCAAGCTGGAGCCAAACACGCCAATGCAAACGCTCACAACGGTCTGCATGGACGCGCCAAACATGAAGAACATGTGCGTTGGGTGCGTGTAGTGTGCGTAGAGCACGCCCCACACTGCCACCGTCTCAGAGCGGCGCAGCTCTTTCTCTGACTTGTGCAACACCACTCGTGCGCCATATGCGACTCCCGCAGAGCAAACACCAAACAGCGCCAGAACTGAAAGAGACATCGGTCACATCTCGGTCAGGCTCGCTTGCACCTCCATTTCCATCTCGAACGACGCGGCGAGACTGAGAGGGAACAGCGAGAAGTACCACACCAGCACACTCAAGCCCAGGATGCGTCTCGCGGTGCTTCGGTTCTCCGCCGTTCGCCTCCATTTCCCGATCGCTGTCGCGGCAAGAAATGCCATCCCCGCAATCACCGTCGCGACCACGAAGTCGACGACACAGTGGTACATAATCTTGGTCTCGTCTTGTCCAATGCGATCACTGTATCCCACCAAGCCATCCAGCACAATCGTTCTCAGGCGACGGCGAGCTTCAGAGCTGCTGCTTCCACCAGCTTCGTCATGTTGAGCGAGGAAATTTGTCCACGAGAAAGTGTCGGTGAATTCCCACAGGAAGCACGGAGTTTTCAGCAGCATGAGCACGGAGAGCGACATAGCTTGCTAGAGATACTGGACGTACAACACGAACTCCCACGAGTTTGGAGGCCAAAGCGTACTCGTCTCCGACAATCTTGGATCCATGAACACGAAGTGGAAGCACGCAAACAGCGCGAGCGACATGCCAGCTGCGAGATCCGTCGAATACCGAACAGACTCGTAGACCTGCGCACTGCTTACTGAAGTTGAAGACTGCTTCAAAATACCCCACTGTTTGTCACCAAGAACACGCGGCAAACCTGTATCCGAATTTGCTTCATCGTCGCCTTTGTTTCCCGTTGTTAGCTGGGACTTGATGATCTGACTTTGAACGCATTTCTCCGGCTCCTCGGTGATAGAGCTTGTTGGGGTCAAATTCAGGATCACAGCCTTGCTTGGGTCTTTTGAGATCAACTGATCATCCGACTCACTCAGTTGCAGCTGCTTGTCGACAGTTATGACCGGAGATTTTGAACTCACATCGAAGACGAAAGAGGAAACGGCAACAGAGCTGTTGCGCGCATCAGATCGAGTTTCGTTTCTCACTTCTGCATGTTCAGCCGCTCGACCTTCCTTTCTTTCTACTGCAGGCACGGTGGCAGCCGATACTGCGTTTCCGGGCTGCCCGGACTCGGTCTTCAAACGAGAATCAGAATCATCACTTTTGCTTTCGCCGCTGGAGGTGAAGACGAGGCTTCTGGATCAGAGAGAGTTGCTTGCCCACCTCCACCTCCAAGCTGAGGTGATGATTTTGCGATGAGTTCCAACGAAGATGTTACCGTTCCCGAATTGGATTCTTCTTTCACAGCCGTTGACTTGTCCGTTGTGGACACTACCAGCTGCCCAGGAGAAATTGCAGATCGCCCAGACTTGATATCGCCATGATCGTTTCCGTGATCGCTGGAATCGTGAGGGTCGACAAGTTGACTGAAAGTATCTTTCAGTACTGTCGTTCCAGGAGCCGCCACTGTAGACACAACGGGCTGCGCTGGCTGCACACTCACCAAAGAGGGCTAGACAGAAGGCACATCCGCGGCGACCAAAGACACGTCGGTGTGTGCGTCCATGTTGATTAGCGACAGCTTGGTCGCATCTGTCGTGACTGGTACGTCTTTCTTTCCATTTTCGTTGTCACTCTCGTGCTCTTTATCGCTTCCAGCTGCATGCTCATTCGCGTGCTCGTTAGCATTTGCAGACACAACGGATTGCACAACCATCAAAGACGGTTCGGCAGGAGGCAGAACAACTGCAACCACGGAGGAATCTACGTGCGCGCTTGTATCGATCTGCGGTTCGATCGTAGCAGACGTGGTCGCTACATCGTTCTTCCCATTTTCATTGCCGTTCTCGTGCTCATTGTCGTTTCCTTGTGTATACTCGCCCACGTGCTCGTTTGCATTTGCAGACACGACGGATTGCGCTGGCTGGGCGACCACCGGAGATGGTTGTGCAGGAGGTACATCAGCAGCAGGCCCATTTACTGGCGTGCTTGGTTCAAGATGTGGCTTAGTCACAGCTGGGGTGGTCGAGACACCACTCTGCGCGCTTCCATTATCGCTTGAGTGATCTTTCTCACCGTCCTTCGAGTGGCCACCTTCGTTGTCCTTCGCGTGCTGCTCGTTTGCATTCGGGCAGCCATTTGCGGGCTGCGTTGGCTGAGCAACCACTGAAGTCGATTGTGCAGGAGGTGTATCAACTAGAGGCGCACTGATCGGTGCGCTTGGCTCGATCTGCGGCTCAGACGTAGTTGGCTTGGTCGATACACCACTTTTCGCATTTCCGTTGTCTTTCTCGTTGTCCTTTGAGTGATCCTTCTCGCCGTCCTCTGAGTGGCCAATTTCTCCGCCATTCACGTGCTCGTTGCCAGCCGCGTGCTCGTTAGCATTTGCTGGTACTGCAGGTTGCACTGGTTGTGCAACCGCTGAAGATGATTGCCCAGGAGGTACGTCAACCGCAGGCACATTTACTGGTGGGCTTGGCTCGAGCTGTGGCTGAGTCGTTGTTGGCGTGGTCGGTACATCGTTTTTCGCATCTCCGTTACCTTGGCCGTGTCCCTGTCCGTGCTCCTTCTCGTCACCACTCGCGTGTTCGTTCGCATTTGCTGATACCACGGGCTGTTCAACTACTACAGAGGATTGAGCAGGAGGTGACTGTATCGGAGGTACTGGTACGTCTTCGGGTGCATTTGTTTGGCGCTGTGGCTCGGTCGCAGCTGGCGTGGCCGGTACGTTGTCGTTTGCGCCATTTCCATCCGCATGCTCATTATTCTTCCCATGATCCTTCTCGTTGCTCTTCCCGTGATTCTTCTCGTTGCCGTTCGTGTTCGCGTTCGCGTGACCATGCTCTTCCGGATTTGCGTTCCCGGCGATAGACGTGATTGTTGACGCTGGTGACTTGACTGCATTGTCGCCACCAGCGACACCAAGTACACTAGGACTTTCGCTGTTCACGCCGTCGACCACAACATCCATTGGAACGGAAGCAGGAGTAGGAAGCAGCTGAGTTGGAGGCGCAGATGTTTCTACAGGCGCGCTTGCCTCGAGCGGGGACTCGGGCTGTCCTGGAGTCGGAGCTGGAGCTGGGACTGGAGTTGGCATTATTGGCACATCGACATCGTAGCTAGTATTCTTGCTTCTGTTCACATTAGCATCTCCATCCTCGTTGTCTTTCTCATTCTCGTTCTTTAGGTCTGTACTGTTGTCGTTGCTGTCGCCTTTGTTATCATCGTTGTTGTCGTCGATATTCTCCTCCCTGTCGTCTTCTTTCTTGCTCTCTTTCTTGTCCACATTCTTCTTGTCTTTCTTGTTGACTTTCGCGTTGGTACTTCCTTCATCATTTACAACAGTGGTTTCAAAAGGGAGCGTAGTCGCAATGGCCGGTGTCTGGACTGCGCTACCGTCACCAGCACCATCAACGACGCCAGGGATACTAGGACGTCCACCGCTCAAGCTTTGACCACCACCACTTGTTGGTTCTGGTACTACTGTAGGAGCAGGGGCAGGAGCTGGAGGTGACTGCGCTGGAGGTATGGATGTGTCTACGACTGCGTTTGTACCAAGTGGTGATGCGGTCGAAGTCGGATCTGGCGCAACTGGTACATCGGTCAAAACTGGAGCTGAAGTTTGTGTAGCTGGTACATCTGTCAAAGCTGGAGCTGGAGTTGGCGTGGCAGGCATGGCTGGTGCGTCCGTCGGAGTTGGAGCTGGAGTTGGCGTGGTTGATGCACTGGTCACAGTTGGTTCTAGAGTTGGAACTGGAATTGATGATGTTGATGTATCCTTGTTGGCGTTCACATTAGCATTTGCATTTGCCTTTTCTTTCCCGTTATCATTCTCGCTCTCGTTGCCGCCGTCATTCTTCTCGTTCTTCTTGCTGTCCTCCGCGTTGGTCTTTGGATTTTCATTTCCACCAGTGCTGGCGGCGACAGGAGCTCCGCTACCAACGCTTCCACCTCCAGCAATCGCTGGCTCTGGTTGTGCTGTAGAAGCAGGAGATGGCTGCGTAGACGGTGAAGGTGATTCTACTGAAGGCGCTGGGGTATCGATGGGCGCACTGGTTTGGATTTGCGGTTCAGTTGAAGCTGCAGTTGGCGTTGGCGTGACTGGTGCTAATGCTGGAGCTTGCGTTGGAGATGGAGTTGGAGCTGGAGTTGGAACTGGGCTAAGCCTTGATGGAGCCGGGGGTGGAACTGGGGTAGGCGCGACTGGTACATCCTTGCTGGCACTTGCGTTCGCATTTTCGTTTCCTTTGCCGTTGTCCTGCTTGTCCTCTCTCTTGTCCTCCTTCTTGCTCTCTTTCGTATTCGCCGGCTCTGCGGTGGCTGGAACCGGCACAGGAGCAGGCATCTCCTCCTTCTTTCGTCCGCTTTCCCACTCGCGAGGGTCCGTCTTCTCGCGCTCTGCCCCACTGTCGCACCGCGCGCTCGCCATCACACAAAACAACAGCAACAACAAGCAAAGCTGCACGCGCCGCGACCTTGACCGCCGCTTCTCGCCATCTCCCTGGCGCGGTTGTGTTCGTGACGCTCTCCTCGTTCTTCTGTGAAAGCTCCAAGCCAAGTAATTTCTAGAGAGAGAGAGAGCAGAATGATCGACCGATCGATCGAAAGGAGGGCACGCAGATCAGTTGAGTTTGGATTGTGGCGAGAGAGAGAAAGAGAGAGCGAGAGAGAAAAGAGGGGAAGGAGCTCGCAGCGAACGCCCCGCACGCACGTGTAACTAAACGAACGCACCGGCCAGCGAGCGCGCGTTCAGCGTAAAAATACCCCACGAGTCTGCATCCGCATCGGCAGTAGCACTCGATACTTGGTGCTGCCTCCCACACGCCCCCAATAGCGGAGAAAATTGCGATGGTGCCCGGCGTGCACTGTTGTGATGACCGACCGACTCACTGACTGGCGGACTGATTGACTGCCGAATAGATGAATAGGATCGGATTCAATGCAGTGTCTCCATGCGATCGTGAGACCATCATCTCGGGAACTCGACTTGGCAAAAATCGAAAGTGTAGCCATTTTGGTTTGGCACGTAGCTCCTTATGAAGTGTAAGTGTACAGTTCTGGGTGCGAATGATAATACTACAGTGTGTATGTGGCAATGAAGAAGCCTAGCTAACATGCTCGCATGCACGTTCTAGCTGCTGGTGTACTCCCGCGCAGACGTTTCCACTTGTTTGGCGATGGGGGGAAGCGCGTTCTCTGCATACATCAAGCAGAGTAGCCTCGCTCGAAGGGTGATTCAGAGCCCATATCCGCGCGCACAAGCGTTCCTTGAGGCTTTCTCTGACCACTCTTGTGAGAACTTGCAAGCCTCCTGAACGAGGAGCCCTCTCACGAAGAAAGCTTCCGGTAACTACCGCGACGCCAACCTCAGCTCGCATTTCATTTCCAAGTCATCGCTCTGTGCGGGGTTAATATGTGCTCCATGTAGTACACGAATCTTTAACACTACTGCTTCTTTACTGCTGTGTGTGCTCCTGGTGGTGTTGCTTCAGGACCCACATCGGGGGCAACAAAGTCAGTTGGCGGGTCTCGGTTTGGCGGTGAGTCCTTCGCTGCAACCGCTTGTACGCTCTTGCAGTGGTCTTGGTATTTCCCTCCGTAAGTCAAAATTGTGAGCGGGATAGCTTGATATTTTTGGTCGACACGACTTCGGAGCAGAGTACCTTATCTACTTGTCACATTGTTTAATCGTAGCGGTGACTCGACGGATGTGTCTATCTCTCTGCTTTGAGCGCGAAGTAGGTATGCTTCTCACCGCCCACGCTTCACTAAAATCAATCGTTCCATGTCGGGTCTTCATCCGAATTCTCGATGATGACGTCGCTGATCGCTCGGATTCGGGACAGCTGCCGCGCCTGGGCGAGCGACAAGCGCTCTACATACAGCGCATTGAAGCTCTCGGGCGGTTTGCGGCGCGAGTTGGACAAGCGCTTCGAGATGCGCTTGGTGTTCGTGCGCGCTATCGCTTTGAACTCCGCGCCGAATGCTCTAGAGCCTCGTCTTGTCATCGACATTACGGATTGTTTGAGACTCCCTTTCTGGATGGAAATCGGTAGTTGATAGCGACTGTGCTTCGATATCTTCCGCAAATTGTTCGCAGTTTGCATTCGAGAGTTGCTGATTCGCTTTACGGCCAAGAAGAAAGTTGGGAACTTGTCTGTGGCCGCCGCGAAATCGCTCTGCGTCAAGTACACGAGCTCGGCGATAGGCTTGGCTCGCACTTCTGCGCTTTGCGGTTCGCCAGTCAATAGCGAGATCTCGCCGAAGAACGATCCCTCGCCAAGGTTTCCGAGCGGGATGGTTTCAAGCGCGACGGCCTGAACACTGATCGACACCCGCCCGCTCTTGATAAATTAGAACTCCATTGCCTACGAAGTTCAGAGCCAATGAGAAAGTTAGAAAAAAGCAAGAAACATTCGTATGGCTGTGAAGATTCGAAGAGCTGCAGTCAACGTACCACTTCGCCCTGACGGACGATGATCTCGCCTGGCATCGCGACCACGAGTTTCAGGCACTGGACGATCGCGACGACGCCCGCATTGGAGCAGACGCGGAAGAGCGGCACTTTCCGGATGAACACTTCATACAAATTCAACTTGAGCGCGAGCTTCAGGCGGTCGGGGAGGTCTGCAAACAAGTTGTCGGTCGGATCTCGCAGTCGAGTATTCAGAGAGTAGTCACAGTACCGCCAAATCTTGTCCTGGAGCATGAACAGAGCTTTCTTGAAGCGCAGATACTCGTTGATGCTATCCATCTGGTTCTCCCGCGCGATCTCGGCCTTGTCCAGATTCGAGAGCAAGTTTGCTGCGCTACCGATGATGTCGGCATTGACCACGACACCAACAAACAGCATAAGCGCGGTGAAGAGCTTCTCGATGCACGTTATCGGGTTCACATCGTTCGCAATCGTGACCATGATCGCGAAGTAGAAAGCGTCGATGTACTGCTTCCCCAGCGTACTCGCGCAAATCTCATCCGTTGGCCCCCCAGCTGGTGTGCTCGTACTGGTTGTTGTTGATGTAGAAATACGTGCACGCGATGAAGCGCTGGGAGACAAAGAACACCAGCGTAAGCATCATCACGCGCAGCCTCGACGGATCCATCGAGCGGTTGATGCGAGCCGACATGGCTTTGACCAAACCCGAGTTCGACATCTTGTACACTTGCGTGATCTTCACTTTTGTGAAGTTGAGAAGCCCGTTCCGTGTGCCCACGATCGAGCACGGGAAGCTGCTGATCGCATCAACTGCGAACCACCCATAGAGACAGTTTTGTCGGATCTTGACAATGTCCTCGATCTCTTCACCGGTGGTGTCGTCTTCGTAGCTCGTGGAGAAGTTGAGCGTCGTCTCGAGCAGGAAGATGACGTCCACGACGACGTCGAGTACGAAGCCCATGCCAGAAGGGTGCGCAGAGAAGCCAACTTTGCTCGGCACCGAAAACATCACGTGCGCAGTGGTGAGCGTGATGATAAGATCATACCAGTGGCGAAACGGCGAGTTGACCGAGATCGTGAATGGATGCGTATTGCGCTGCTGAATCTGCGCCAGCTGGGCAGCGTTGAACACCACAACCTCTTTGTCCACAAGCTCTGCGATTTTTGCTTGACGCTTCTCTTCGGTCTCGTCGTTGCTGGATTTGTGCAGCACTTTTGACAAACTTTGCGCGATACTCACGACGCTCTCTGCAAACGATGAGTAGTTGCCTCGTCTCCCTCCAAAGGCCCCTTCGCTCAAGGATGCCACGCTGCTTCTCCTTCCCGACCCACATTCTGCGGATGACGCAACGCTGCTTCTTCTCCTTCCAGAGCCACCTTCAGCGAAGGATGAGAGGTTGCTCCTCCTCCTACCAATTAATAGGGGTGGAGCGGCTTGGCTGGGTACTGATGGCGGGGTTGTCAGAGCTTCAGATCTGATTTCATTGGCCTGTTGACTATCTTTCGGGCTGTCGTGGATCGCAGTCTCGTCCTGCGGATATACTTTTCGCCCCCGTGAGTTCTTCACGCTGATATTTTCTCGTTCACTGGTGGGTGGATTCGCAGCCGAGAACCCATTTGACAACTCATCTGCAGAGTACTGGCGAATTTCGGATTGCAGGATATCGCTTGGAGTGGGGAACGGAGTGATCGGGGAATCGAAAATCGCTTGAATGCTTGCAATCGCGGACAAACGGCGCTGAAGCGTGGGAGCACGGCTCTGCAGTGTTGACAGCCTTTGTGGTTGCCCAACGTCTTGAAAAGCTGACGTCGACGCACTGGCATTGATCAAACGATCCAGTTGCTCCACTTGCTGGAGAATCGACTCTCCGGTAGGACCGATTTCAATCATTTTCGATGCGGATGGACCGCATTTCTCCGACTTGCTCGTGGCGCTGCTCTTCCTGTTGTCGCTCATAACTCTTGTTCGTGCCCGCGCACAATCTCCCAGCCGTTGTGATAGCGCGTGAGCCAACTAATGAGCGCGACGATCCGACTCTTATCTGAAGAAGCTGGACCCTGCATGCATATTTCCCCAGACGACTATCCTTGCGCGCATACGAGGGGCAGACTGTCGCGCGCTCGATGAGAAGAGCTGGCCTTGAGGCTGAACTTGAATGCTCACTCACTCAGCGAAGTGAGTCTAATAAACACAGCTCACGTGCAGTTAGCTATTGGAGTGAAGCTCGTTCACAGCCGTGCTAAAAACACTCTAAAGCTGTTGCCGCTAAAAATATGGACTTGCAACGTACATTTGCGTCCACAAATGTGTGGTCGCTGCCAAGCCTTATCCTTGAAGTGTAACATGCTGCTTGAAACACCGATTTCGTCAGCCGCTCGCCTTGAGAGTCCGACCAGTCTTTCGCTGTTGTCTGTTGAGTTCCCTCCGAATGTGATGGGAGTGCGGAACCTCCTTGAATTAGTTCAGCTCATCGACAACCCCTACAGACAACAAGGTTAGACATCTCGGTGCATAAAGAGCGATCATGACAAGCATATCAGATTTGTTCCTTGCCATTTATCTTTAATACATCGACCACTGCTGTGTATGTGTTTCTTGATCTTGCGCATTGGTGTGGAGTTTTTCTTTGTGCGCGTCTGTCGCTTAATCGGAATCGGAGTCAAAATCATCGTCTGAGCCGTCATACTTCGCTACTGGAGGTGGCGGAAGTCCAGGACGACCAGCTGGCAGGGGCGGAAGTCCTTGAGGAGGTGGAGGGAGCGCTGGTGGTCCACTAGAAGAAGCTGGCGGTGGTCCTCCGCCTGTGCCTGCATTCGGCGACGGGCCTTCAGGATCCATGCTACAAATGGATATTAGAGAACATCGTCAGTTGAATGTTTGAACTAGGCAAACAGAACAAAGCAGCAACGAGATAAGAGAGAAACGCACCTCAAGATATCTAGCGTCACGCCGTCCATCATCAGCTTGTGTTGGATGACGCCATCCGGCATACCGAGTTTCCTCATCGTGAAGTATCTACAACAACAACAACAAAAAGTTAGACGCATTCAGATATATGCACTGTAATGCTAGCACCGCATCTCCATCTCCACATTCACTCACTTTGCAAATGCCGGATCGTCCTTCAATTTGAGGAATGTAGGTGCTGAAACTGGAGGAGGTGCGTCAGCTTCAATTCCGTCATCATCGCTCGAACTGTCGTCATCATCATCTTGCTCGGGCATCGGCGGCATCGGCGGTTGTGGAAAGAGATTTGGCGGAGGCGGAGGAAGTGTCGGACCACTCCCAAAGAGTGATTCTGCTCTCGAGCTTGTTGATGACTACTCGAAGTACAAGACAAGACAAGCGTGTTCGTTAGGATATTCGAGGGAGGGGGAGGGGTGCGTTTCGTAACAGAGCCATTACTTACAGTGGGAGAAATTGGTGGGGGAGGTGGTGGGAAAGGCATCCCAATGTTGCCTGACGGTGGTCCAGATGGCGCAGATGGCGGTGGAGGTGGCATGGGCATCCCAGCACTAGAAGAATCTCTCGAGCTGCTACCTGCAGATGGTGATGGCCCCTCTGGATCCATGCTAATAAATAGCAAGTCAAGCAAAAGAGATGCCAGGTAAGACACTCGATGGGAAGCCAAAATGCAGCATTGGGAAGTACAACAGCGCACATACCTGAGGATACTCGGATCCATGCCATCGAGCATGAGTTTCTGCTCGATAACTAAGTCAGGAATGCCCAACCGTCTCATCGTGAAGTATCTGTAAAATACACGCAGTCAGAGTCAGTACAAGTGAACAAGAACATTCGACCCAATACAAATTATACACCCTCCAGTGTCACATGCAAGCTCACTTGGCGTAGACCGGGTCGTCCTTGAGCTTTAGCACCGGAGGTCCATCAAAACCTTCATCGTCGCCAAACATGCCCGCAGGCGCAAGTTCATTCGATGGCGCGACCACCAGCGCATTCGACGTCTCGCTGCCATCTTCATCAAACGATGGGAGACCTGGAGGTGGTGGTGGGGGTGGAGGCATGCCCACTACCATTCTGTTCTCCGCATCGACATCACCACCAGACGGCGGCGGCGGCGGTGGCGGAGGAGGCACAAATCCAAAGCCGTCGTCCGTCGACGGCAAGTCCTGGCTGTCGATGCCGATACTGGGTTCCACGCTCGCCTGCAGCGGCGCCTCACCACTGATGCTCTGGCCCGCCGCCTGGACCTCGCTCTCCGTGACATCGAGGTCTGGGATGCTGTCGAGCTTGGCCTCGAGGATCGCGAGCATGATCTCGACGCGCGTGAGGCTGGTGGAGACGCGCGTGATGCGCTCCTCGCAGTCGTTCGCAAAGTGGTTGAGGAACCGCGTGGTGTTGGCGACAAAGTTGTTCACGAGTAGCAGTGACTTGGCCATCGGGATCATCGGGAGCTGCGAGAGGTCCACGGGAAGGTCCACGTCGTCCTCGTCGGGGGCCGCGCGCGTGCGCCCCGGCTCGCTGGAGGCGACCACGAGCGCCGTCGAAGGCGCCATGTCCGCTCGCTTGGATTCGCTCTGTTGCTAATTGAGCTTAAAGATGATGGTGATGAGAGAAACTTCACCTTGACTTGCTCTTTTTGGAGACAGAACCCTCTTAAATGCGATTGAATGGTAGATATATCGTCTTCAAGAGGGGAAACAAGTCAAAAGTAAACCTATGATATTGCCAGAAAAGGATTTTA
>JAADVN010000482.1:0-17795 GCA_023335535.1 Globisporangium spinosum | reverse complement strand
ACAGAGAACCTTCATGACGTCATCAGATGACGTCACACGTGCATGCAGGGACCTGTTGTACCGTAATCCTTATGTCTTTTGCCTCTGCAATGCACGCTGAAGGTGGTGTGTGACACACACGGTCTGGCAAACAGATCCACCTTCATGTAATGGCTGGTTAAGGCCCATTACAGTCCTGATTTGAACCCGATCGAGAACTTGCGGGCCGTGATAAAGCAACAGTTGCACAAATACCCAGTCACGAGCATTGATGATCAAAGAAAAGCTTGCAGACATTTGGTACAGTATTAATAGTAAGCTAGTGCGCAAGGTTGTTATGTCTATGCCAGGTCGTTTGGAGTCTGTGCTCCAACAGAGAGGCAACCACACCAAGTACTAAGCACCAAGAGCATGATTAATCCACATTTCAATACAAAAATCAAGTCTAATTTGCCAGACCGCCACTTTTTGCATCACGGTACTTTGATACTTTTTTCTTCCTTTGATTGGCGGAAAAGTTTGCGTTGAATACCACATCTGAGCACAGTGGGAAAACCAAGAAACGTATGCGCAACTAACACTACCATTTTCGCGCCAAAAAGTTGAACATTCAATCCATACGAGCTCAAAACGTGGCAAAAAATCACTTTTTTTCGACAGACCGTGACTTTTTGGACCAACTGTATGTATAGTCGCCGCAGGTCTAGAAAGTGCCTTTTTGGATCTTCTTTTTCGCGCGAAATCTCTTAAAAAAAGCGGCTCAGCCACCTTTTATACAGCGTTTCTATTGGATTTGTGTCCTCAGCCACCGCCTTTAGGAGGAAGTAAAATCCAAGGAGCTCGCAGGTTTCTCTCAATTAATAGCTCAGGCAAAATGTGTCGAATTTCAGAAAATACATCCGCTTCTCGACAATCACTGATGGACAAGTACATTTTCTATAAAAAAGATACTTTTTTTTACATCTCCTCCAATTTGCGCCTTTTTTGGCCTCTTGGCCATGCTTGTCAAACAGCTCATCAAGAATCACGCTCACCACTGCTTGGTGTCGAAGCGGCTGAGGCTGATCGCGAACGCCTGGAGCATGGAGAGCGGGTACTGGAAGTCCACATTGAAGCAGTCGTTGCCCACTTTGCCGAGCTGCAGTAGCACGTGCTTCTGCGGGAGCGACACTGTGCCCTGGTCCTCGTAGACGTACTCCGGGTGAAGCTTCCGGTACTTCTCGCGCATCTGCTCGCTCGTGGGCTCCGAGTGCACAAGCTGGAAGTTCTTGACTGAGACGCACGTCGCGCGGCTGCGGAAGCCCACGATGCGCGATGACAGCGGGCCATACTTGGTCTCGCGCTTGTGCATGAACACAAAGTTGGACGTGTTCAGCACGTTCTGGCCGCCCTAGAAATCGAAGTAAACAAGATTGCCAGGTTAATATATACTACCGATCATAGAGTAGAGAGATGCCAAAGCTGACGGCTCGCGACGCACTGCTGCTGTGGTCGCGCACACGTGCTCCTCCATCATCTGGTCGCGGGAGATCGGTCGCCAGTCCAGGTACGCCGAGCCGTTCTCCACGATCGACGGGATCACCACCTCCATCTTTCGCGCATACGACTGTGCAGTATCAACGAGAAGTGAGCAAATTTGCAGGTGTCACATTTAGGAGTATGTTGAGAGAAGCAGCGTTGAGCCAACCTTCTTCGAGTTGTGATACTGGATGACCGCAAGCTCGGCGCGGATGCTCTTGCGCAGCTCGTCGTCGACCTCGCAGTCCGAGTCGAGGTCCTCCGGGTTGTCGTCCTGGTCGTAGAGACAATACTCGAGCATGCTCGTGGATGAGTGCAGCTTGCCGATGTACTGGTGGCTCCTCATCATCCGCGACAGAAAGAGGTAATCCCTGAGCAAATATGTCAAATGTCCAAGTCAAGAGGTTAGTCAGTACAGTTAGGAGGAGGGGGGGTACTGCGAGTGCTTATTCAAGACGTACTTGTTCATGGAGATGACGTAGTGCGACATGATGCGACTCGCCGCTTTCTCGCGCGCTTACATGATCGGCCGGCCGCTGGAGCTGTCCACTTCGAACAGCAGCGTGTAGATTGGCGAGAGCTTGTTCGGTCCGCTGTCGTTGCGCTCGATGAATCACTTCATGATGTGGCCGTGGCCGCACTCGAGCGGTCGCTTGGCAAAGTCCAGCAAGTGGTCGGGCACGTACGGCACGCTCTTGGGGTTGAAGAACTACAGGTCGTGGGCACCATTGTTAGAGGTGGCATAGTCGATCGGTAGTGAGGGACAAATAACATAGCAATGTGTGTACCTGGGCCTGGATCTTCTTGGGCTCGTCGTCGAGCTTGCTTCGCCGCCTCTCCTTGCGCTTCTCGTGCAACTTCTCTCGGCTGCTGCTGCTCCTCGTGTCCTTCGCGTCGCTCTCGTCGACGCTCTCTCTTCGACTGTGATGGGGTGAAGACGACGAGTTGAAGCCCGAGGACAAGTGCCTCGAGTCACCGCTGGAGGAGGAGGCGCCGTCATCGCCGTCGCCACCGCCGTCCTCAAGTTTTGGCGACGAGCGCTTGAGCTTGCGCAGCTCGTCGTAGATGTCTTCGTGGCTGCTCTCGCTCCGCGTCGACAGCAGCGCGTCGTCGTCCGTCTTGTCCTCATAGTAATGATTGTTGTTGTTGCTCTCGTGGTCCTGGTCCTTTGCATCGCCCTGCTGCAGCGCGGGGCTGCTGCTCGTCGCGCGACTTGCGCTGCGGCTGGACTTTGGCGCCGCGTGCTTGTTCTCGATCTCGATGATCGGGTCGTCCTCGCTCGCCTCTGCGGTCTTCTTGACCTCCATCTTCTCCACCAACTTTGGCTCGGGCTTTGCCTCTTCCAGGAACGGGACCTCCTCCACGTCATCCAGCGAGTAGTCAAAGTGAAGCTGACGGTGATAGCTCCGGTCTCTTCGGCTCCTGCTTCTTCACCGTGATGATCCCTTCTTCCGGCATATCCGGGCGAGACGAGCCGCTAAACGGCACCGCACGACCGACTTTCGTCGTTGCGGTCGGCGTTGACAACAATGCGGCTGCGTCTGTCATCCCAGAGTCACTTGGTGATGCGCTCTGAACCTGAGTTGCAGCTGCTGCGGCCTTTGCCAGGTGCTCGTCGATGTTGCGGCTCCGCAAGAACAGCGACGCGGTCGTGTCGTTGAGCACCTCCATCGCGCTTTTCTTCATGATCGCAGGCTTGAACGACGCGTCAGAAGCTGGTGCAGTGGTCGTCGGCGACATGGTCTGCGATCGCGCTTGTGAGGGCGGAACTTCCGGCGCCTGTTTGGGGACTTTCGCAGACAGAGGCACACTGAGCTCCACTGGAGGGATGGTAGCAGAGAGGATCGGCGAGTTGTCGCCGAGAATGTCTACCGGTGCAGCTTTCGCACCACCACCACCACCGCCACTTGGCGTCGACGGTCGAGGCATCTTCACCTCTCCACCAACACCACCTTCAGAGGGCGATGGAGCTCGCATCGGCGCTTTCTTCGCCTCGGGAGTCGCTTTCGCCATCGTTGGGGGAACAGCAGCAGCTACTGGTGCTGAGGTTTTCTTCACATCCGCAGCAGCAACTTTCGAGTCGCTCTGAGTTTCATCCGCAGGCTTTGCTTCCGCTTTCGGTGGCGTAGCTGATGCCGGCGGTACACCCATCGGTACCTTTGTCGGTGGCTTGGCGCTCGGAGGAACACCGACGGGTTTCGCTAGAGCGGCACCACCAGGTGGAGAATCGGCTGATGGGGGCAAGCAGCTCCGCGGATCTTCGCGACAGACGCACTTGGCGCGGCGCCAGTGGGCGGCGGAAGCGTCAACTTGGCTCGGAACGCTGCAGCAGCCAACGCAGTGCCTTGCGGCGGAGCGGTAGAGGGCAGCGGTAGGGCTCTCTTCTTCTTCTTTGCCCCAGCGTCACCGTCCTGTTCGGAGAAAGCGAGAGGTAGCGACAGTAGAACGACTGTACAATGCCAATACCAGCGCCTTGCATCAGCTCACAAATGGCGCCAAAGGCAAATACCTTTGCATCCCCACCTTCGCCTGCTTTCGCGTCGGCGGACGGACTCGTCTTTGGAGGTGCCTTCACGCGCGGTGGACTGCACGGGTATAAATAAATGGATGAGCGTCAAGGTTATTTCAACATCAAAGCGCAACCAAGCGCACGCAAAAGGAGATTTTCACAAAGTGATGTACCCGCTCGGCGCTACGTCCTTGGCGTCGCTCGCAGCCTTGTCATCCGCCATGCTCCGCTGTTGCGCCACGTTGCGTTGCTTCCTTCTTGTTGGCGCTTCCTCTGTTGCGCGACTTGTTATACTACGCGTGTGCTGTTAGGTCAGCGACGAAGGCGTCGCTTTGCATTCCTTTGCTGGGTGCCTGTCCTTTTGAGGGTAACGGAAAGAAAGCTGGAAAGCCTTCGCCTGCCCCACATCCGACTCGCGATGTGTGTGAAACGGATCGCAGTTCGTCTCATCCTAAAAGTAGATACTGCGCAGCTCTTGGTTCGGACACAGGTGAGCCAAAAGCGCGCAATTTCATTTTCAGTGTGATGCAGGCTGCACAAGGCATTGCAATGATGGCTTAATTCTGGAAATCCTGATGAGAGATAATCCACATCATGCTCGGACGTAGAATATTCCTTTTGGTGTTGATAAGCATGTTCTTCTATTTAATCAAAAAATCTACTACTTTCGGGCCTCTGGGCAACCTGCACCCGGCGTTCGGGTCTGGATGTCCTTCACGAGCGCCGCCGAGAGCTCGCGGCCCTCCATGAACGACTTCATGTGCAGAATCGGCTGCACGCCGATGTCCGAGATTGTCTTGCCCGAGATCAGCTCGCTGTACTTCTGCGGGTAAAAATTCGCGAGCGGGTCCACTGCCTTGGCATCCGCCGACACGCCCTCGACGACGTTGAAGAGCGCGTCAATGTCGTTCATCTTCATGAACGGGCACGTGGCGCAACCACCCGCGGTCGAGCAGCCTTCGCCACCAGCGACACCAGGGACGAGCTCATCACCTTCCGTGGCGACGGCATCCGCCGATACCGGGAAGATGATCTCGATCTCGGGCTTGCGCGAGCCAGGCTGCGAGCGGAGCGTCTCCTGGACGCCGCGCACGATCGCCGTGACCATGCCGACCTCCGTGCCGAGCACAAAGCTCAGCTTCTCAGTCGACTGTTTCTTCACGGCTTCGAGCGTCTTGTCCTTGATGAAGTTCAAAATGTTGGACGTTGAGCCGACCACGCCGCGGCCGTTGTTCTGCGCGTCCATCGCGAGCGTGAACATCTCGCCGGGCACTTCAAAGTGCGCCGTGTGGAACGCGTCGGCGTAGTCGTCGCGCACGCGCTGGGTCACCTTGTCGCCAAACATGTGGTGCACGACGCAGTTGCCCTCCTTGAAGTACTCGAAGCGCGTCAGCAGCTCCGCAATCGTCTTCTGGTTGTGCTGTGGGTGGATCTGACGGATCTTCTCGTCTGGGAGCTGGCCGATGTGCTGGAACATCTGCTCCAGGTTCTCGCCCATGTACGTGTCCGGTCCGTACCAGATCGTGATGTCTGGCACCTGCACAAACGCCTGGAGCACAGTCTGCACCACGTTCGACGACGTACACGTGATCGTCGGCACCAGGTCGTGCGCAAAAGCCTTGCTACGCAGCGACGTGTTGATGTACACAATGTGCAGACTGTTCGGTGTCTTGGACGCCTTCTGCAGGTACGCAATGTACGCCTGCTTTTCGGCAGACTCAGCGAGACTGCAGCCGATCTTCTGCTCTGCGAGACGGTACACTGGGATGTGCTCGTATCCGTTCGAGTCCAGGTTGGCGCGCACCGACTCGGACATGAAGTCGACGCCGAGCACGGCGACCGACTGGATGCCCTTGGCCGCCATCTTGGCAGCAGCTTCACCCATCGCAAGCGAGTCCGCGATGAACGTGTGCTCCCACGAGAGTGACGACAACACACCCTATTAAGCAAGGCAACACGAGGATGAGATTCGTGAGTCTCTTGTAAATACACATCACATGGGAAGCTAATCATATTTGTTGCTCACCTGCAGCTCGGGGTCCATGTAAAAGTGCGCGACAATGCCCATTTTCTTCTCGTGCAAGAGCGCGTCGAGCTCCTTGACGACCTGCATGTCGGGCTTCAGGTAGTTCGCCTGCGCTTCCGCAAACGAGCCCTGCGCAGTCACCTCGTTCTCAGAGATCTACAAACAGCAACAACAAAAAGAGTCAACATCACCAGTCAGTCATGTGATACGCATCCATGAGCATAGCACCACACTGCAAGCGAACTACGCACCAGAAGGGAAGGAAAAGGGCGGTCCCAGGAGGCCGCGAGCGACGCGGGGGCGGCGGCGGTGGAGCGCAGACGGCTACCAGCGACGAGCGGACGCGTTGTCAGGCGGCGGGAAAGACTGAGAGCTGCGCGCATCTTGCTGAATGGTTTGTGGGGGGGGAGAGAGAGCTTGGGCTGGAGCTGGAAGGGACTTGCGCGCTTGGAGGCGAGTTTGGGAATGAATGACCACCCGAATTGCACTAGGCATTGCGGGTTGCTGCAAGACTTGGTGGGCTTGTTTGTTGTTTGCTTGCTTGTGTGGCGTGCGCCAGCAATATGGCTGTGTACTGTAAAGAAATAGCCAAACCCCGTTGGCTCTCTTTTTATGGGGAGTGCACTTGCGCTTGCACACTCGCAACACGCAACAGTGCGGGGAGAGGTGCATCAGATGATTTTTGTCAAAACCCGTCACCCGCACCACCAAAATATGGACTTTTGTGCGGAAACAAGAAATGGATCAATTTTAGTTTACACCTTGTTTTGTAAAATAGGGGTGGACATGTCTATTTATGAGCCTCGATGTTGCTTGATCAGGGGGAAGAGTGGGAAACTTTCGTGAATGGGACCACAATTGGACCACACTATGTACGTATTGAGAGGCGATGCACCCCCTTGCTATAATGGTCTTTGTCGGAGTCAATCAGTTGGTTCAAACACACTTTACGTCATTTTTACACATGTCAATATATCTAGAACCACTAAACCTAGGGTTAAAGTGATTACTGCAAAGAGAGGCAGTGGATTGCGTTACCCGACGAATGCAGCGTCGATGCAGCGATCTTGACGTGAAACCCTAGCCGCTCTGTCTGGACGTGACGCTCTTCCTGTCGCGAAGAGCTCCATTGAGAGGTCAAGCTCACTCTCACGAGAGAGCAAACCCCAGTCCCCAAAACTTCAAGGCAGATGGTGGAGGAGGCGAAACGAAATGGCATGAAAGCAACCATGAGACAAAGGCGCTTGTTGGCAAGAAGCCACTTTGGACCAGGTCATCAAGATCCGCGGCTGGATTCTGTCATCATCACGTTGATTTTCTGAGTGTGTTCAGGCGAGTCACATCCGCCCTTGTGATCGATCCATCCATCAAGGGCGAGAGGCTGGCTGATGGCAAGACTCGTCATGCTCATGCCACAGGACACAATGCACTCAAGGAAATCTATTGGATGTGCTTTGTCTTTACTATCCGAGCTATTCGAAGCAATCTCCTGATAGAAAGCCCACTTCACTTACCACTCGCAGGGTTACTTGTACAGTGTTTCTCATCGCTGAGCTTTGCTAGACTTCCATCTCTAGACTACTACAGCCACCGCTTGTAGAATTTGAAGAACACTACAGTCAGGAACGCGATGGCGACCACCGCAACCCACCAGTAGTAGTAGCCGTTGTGGTTCCGGAGCTCGGGCATGTTTTCAAAGTTCATACCGTAGAGCCCCGTGAGAAACTGCGCCGGGAGAAAGATCGCGGCCACGAGCGCCAGAATGTAGCTCACGTCGCTCTGCTGCGCCGAGCGGATGTTATGGAACTCGTCGGTGAGGCTCTTGCACGTGTCCAGGTGCTTGTCGCAGTCCTCCTCGACGATCGTGATGTGGTCCTGCACGTCGCGGAAGTAGCGCAGGATCTCGCCCGTGAAGTCGTTCGACTCGGAGAGCTGCACGATCGCTTCGTTCAGCGGCTTGCAGAGCCGCTTGAGGCCCTTGATCTGCTTGGACGTGGTCTGCAGGCGGTTCACGTTGAACCCACGGGGGTCAATGTGCAGCAACCGGTCGAGCATCACGAGCTTGGCGCCGAAAGTGTGCGCGATCGGCGTCAACTCGTCCACGCAGGCATCCACGATCGTGTACACGAGGAACGGAGTACCGTGCTGCCGGATCCTGCTATACGAGGTGTCCAGACGCCCCTTTACCGCCATCCAGAGCGCGCTCGACGACTCCTGGACACTGATCAACACGTCCTTGAGCGTGTACATACTCAGTTGCTGCGGATTTGTCATCACGCGACCGATCTGAAGATCCTTGAGCCGCTCGTCGAGCTCTTTTTTGTCCATCTTATCAAACTGGGTCGGTACGTCGTCTTTCGCGTACAGGGACGCGCGATACATGCGCTGGTACATCTTGAGCTTGTTGAGGTCGATGCCATGCACGGTCTGCAGGATCAACGACGAGTGCTCTTCGTACTTCTCGTACTTTGGTCGCTCGCGGTCGATGTCGAGCGCGTCTTCGACTGCCAGCGGGTGGAGGCAGTAGCGCACCGAGAGTCGGCGGATCATGAGCGCGTCGTTTCCCTCCACACTGATCCAGCGCACCGCCGCCCACGCCGGCTTCTTGGAGTAGACGAACTTCTCGATGTTCTGGATCGGGTACACGCTGCGAATGCGGTCGGGCGAGTACTCGATCGAGCCGACAGTCGGCGGCTGATGGCCCGGCGGGTAGTCGAAGCCCATCTCGCGCACAAAGCTGTCGCTGAAGAGCTGCGCGAGCTTGATCTCCTGGATCGCATGCTGAAACTCGTCATAGGAGATGCCGCCGCTGTGGTCCTCGTCCACCTTGTCAATGAACGTCTCGAACTCATCGTCGTCGGCGCACACGATGCCCATGGCCTCCATGCCGCGCCGGAAGCCGTCGTACGTGACCATGCCGTTCGCTGTTAAATACAACAAGTGAAAACAAAGTTAAGCTCACATCCAAGGTCATGAATAAGGACGCAAATATGATGTAATAAACGCACTGTCCGGCTGGAAGAGCGAGAAGAGCTTGGTCAGCTTGGAGCGCGTGAGGTCGTAGTACGGATCCATGAGCGACAGGTGGTCTGTCTCATCCGGGACCATCATCGTGTCGGACCAGTCGACCGAGTTCGAGTGCCGAGAGATCGGCTCAATCGACGCGATCGACACGAACTGGCGCAGGTCCTTGCCGTGCAGGTTGGACGGCTGGGACTTGATGGACGGTCTCGATAACGGTGCTACTGGCTGGTCGTGCACGTCAATGGCGCGATACGAAGTCGCTGGGCTCATTGCAGTGACAGACACACGTGTGCTCTCGCGCCGCCCCATGTCCACGCCAGAGGGTCGCAGTGTGCGCACATCCTGCCTCCCCTGTTCCTCGGCCGCCCAGTCGTCCGACGAGGTGGTCTGCAGCTGCTTGAGCGCCGAGATCTCCACAGGCAGGGACTGGGGCTGCGTAGTACTGACCTCAGTGGCGAACTGCATCTGCACAGCGTTCGTGTGGACACTGGTCTCCAGCGCGGCGGCGGGGGTGCCGGGCGGCGTCACGCCCACGAAGCTGGACGTCGCCGCCGCGCCGATGGTGCGCGTGGAGACCTGGCGCGGCCGACTCGGCTCCTCCGAATCCGACGACAGGTCGCGGTACGAAAAGTCCTCCGATGGGTTCATGCTGGTCACTCGCGATGCTCCCTGTGGTGCTGTGTGCTATGCTGATGGTGTCACTGGTGTTACACTTTGCCGACTGAGCGTCTCTGGCTCTTGGTGTTTGCTGGAAAGCCGCGTCTGCAATGTGGACGGATTCCCTAAAAGCCGATTAGGGTAAACAATTGTTAGGGTTTGAAGTTTGAAGTGTCAGATCCAAAACGGGTTTAACAAATGCTATAACAAATCCTCGCCACCGCGAACCAATGATGGAAGCGTGAATTGGCAACCTGGATGAACGCGCGCGCGGAAAATAAATAATTGTCGTTATTGCTGTTGTTGGTATCGCTGCCTAGTACTTGAACCTCATAATAGAGCCGCTTCTCGTGCTCCTCGTGTCGCCCATACTGGAGCTGTACCCTGGAAAGAGTGGGGGCTTCCCACTCAAACTGCTCTGTCCTCCAGTCGTGCTCGTGCTGCGGGTGTATCGCCCACTGGAAATACCATATCCGGGCTCGTCCATGCTTCTGATGTCTCGGACGCTCGAAATCGGTCCTAGTCCCTGTCCCTGTCCCATGCTCGTCGTCTTTCTAGCACCAAAGCTCGGTCCTTGCCCTTCGGTGCTCCTCGTGTTCCTACCACTGGAGGTGTATCCTTGTCTTTCCGTGTTGCGAGTGTTCCTAGCACTAGAGCCCGGTCCTCCTTGTCTTCCGGTGCTGTGAGTGTCTCGAATACTCGAGTTGTTCCCCTGCTGCTGGATACTGAACGGCGAACTCGAATACTGTCGGCTGGCATCGAATCCTAGGAACGAGTCCATTCGCTCTTGGCTTGACAGAAGGTCGTCACTGATCTCGCTCAGTCGCTGCAGGTGCTCCATTGTCGACTGCAGTCTCTCGACGACCATTACCGCGGTCGGCCGGTTCTCGGGGTTAAACGCCAGGCAGTCGTACATGAGGGCACCGACATCTGTGGGGCAGTTCGGAGAAATCGTCGGCTGTAGCGCACCTGCGACCAAGAGCTGGAGCATCGCCTGCTCAGTGAGCGGCTCTCCATTCGACAACTTCACTTCCGAGAACGGGAGCTCGTGGCTGTCGAGCTCCGACAAGATGACCCCAAACGCGTACATCTCAGCCTCTTCTGTGTACTCGGACTCTCCTGCGAGCACCTCTGGCGCGATCGACCGATTCGACTTTGGAGACTTGGTCGAGGTCCTGGAGAGAATGTCGGAATTGTAGTGGCGTAGGCCAAAACCCGATACTTTTGCGCACAAGTCTTCGTCGAGGAGCACACTGCGCGACTTGAGGTCTCGATGCAGCACCTGCGGGTGGCGCGAGTGGATGTACACGAGCGCGTGGGCAATGCTAAGCGCGATCGCGAGCTTTCGACTCGTCCACTCCTTGGCGATCGGGTCGTCTTTCGTCAGCGTGAGATACCGTCGCAGATTTCCCGTACTCATGTACTCGAGAACGATCTGCACATCGACTTCCGTGGTCCACGCGATGCCGATGAGGCGCAGCACGTTCGGGTGATCGAGTCTCGCGAGGATCGTGAGGCGTCGAATGAAATCCTGCTGCGCCTTCGCGCTGATGTGCTTCTGGTTGATGCGCTTCACGATCACAGTCTCCGACAAGTAGTGGGCAAGCCAGATCGACCCGTATGGACGCATTGCGAGACGCCGGATCGGCAGGATCTCTTCCACATCGACCCGCCACTCGAGCAGCGCGTTATCGTCGCTTGAGTCGAACGTAACGCCGTGTCTGGAGTCCATAAATATGCGGTCATCGTCTGAAGGATGACCGCGATGCATGAGGAGACGACCCGAGACAAAGACGAGCACGAGCACCACGACCGAGGCACTGACGATCAGGATGCTCAGTCTCGTTACCGACGGCTCTGGTTGAGATGGAACTTGGACATCGTTGCCAGCATCAGAAGCTACACAGACCGAGTATTTGCCTCGCAGCAGGACTTTCTCCACGCAGTCGGCTGAAAATGAAGAGCTGTCGATGGCGAAATTCTCAAACTTGGTCGAAAGCATCGCGACTTGATCTGTTGTCAGTGAGATATTTCTGAAGCTGTTGCCTCGAAGGTCGCTACGAGTTTTTGCAGACATATGATGCGAGCCGCATAAGGAGACGATTGATCAGTCAGTCGATCAAGAATGAGATGCAATGATATGAAATTCAACGAGAGCATAAACTCACATTGTCGACAGCTTTGTCAGGTTGAACAGCTCAACCGGGAATGTGCTCATCGAATTGTTTTGAAGGTACCTGAGACGACAAAAATCCATGCGTAAGTGAATGGAAAACTGGAGATTGGTTCTCAGATCTGCAACGTACACTTTCTCGAGTTGGGGAAATGCAAGTAAACTGCAAAAAAGATAGTGCAAAACAATGAGTCAGAACAACAGACAAAAACCTACACATGCCACACTGTTTACAGAAGAGCAACATACTTGATACTCTTGATCGAGTTGAAGCTCAAGTCACTGTTTTTTGCAGCAAAATTTGTTGTCAGTTAAGATTAGTTGAGAGGCACAGGGTCTTGGTATAAAACACGCAGCAACATTGAAAACGTACAGTGTTCGCAAGGATGCGCGTGAGCTGTTGGTATCCGCTGGTACTGCTACCAGCGAGCAGTTGGCGAGGCGTCTACAGCAATTCGCGAAAGGATGAGTCAAGTGCAATGCCGTACGACAGTCTGATAAAAAGCAAAGGCACTCACATCTCTACAAGATTCTTGGGGAGCGCAGACGGGGAGATAGTCCGGATCGAGTTATGGGAGAACGATCTGCACAAAACAACACATCATTAGTAAGAAGCAGCAGGTTCACGGCGCTCGATGGAAAGGGACTTACATTGTCTTGACTTGCTCGAGAGACTGCAGGTTTGTTGGTACCGCGGTCAACCCGCATTCTTCCATCCACCTGTCCCAAATTTCACATATGAGTGTCAATGCCTCTTGTCGCCCATTCAAATCAGCAAAAACACGCATTCTTGTCCACTCACAGTGCTGTGACGTTCGCTGGAAGAGTGCTTGCATCCACTGTTTTCAGTCGATTTCTTGAGAGCGACCTGCGCCAAAATGAGGAGAGAGATACTCGATCAATCAATCAATCAATCAATCAATCAATCATGGAATCTTGCGATCGCTAGGAGCCACAGAGTCAAGTGCGTACAGTGTGCTTGTGATCGTCCAGTTTTTTGCAATTGCTGGGATTTCGCTGAGCGAAATACTCTCAAGAAACCTGGGATGCGGACAAATTGGCGAGAACGATTCCAAAGTCAGTCTTCCATCAAACCCTCACAATGGGAAATCATGCAAGCCTACGTACAGGTTGCTAGTCTGAAACCGGATCGTCGTGAGCTCAATCGAAGCGATCGGGTTCTCGCTGATGTCTCTGTGTAGACAAACAGAAACACACACATGGGTACAATCGACATATTTCGATCGGTGAGTTGAGCAAGATTGAGAGACGACTGATGTTCATGACTCCAAGACGTACATTGTTCGCCACATTTTGTCGCCTCGAAACTCGGCTGGGATTTTGACAATGCCACAATCTCGAAGATACCTGACAACATTCAAGTACCCGGCAACATTGGTTAGCATAACAGCACATCTCCAGAGGACATCAGGTTTTGTATCAAGCTCACATACAGCTCGAGGAGTGCGGCTGGCAGCGTGTTCGACGGGATTTCGAGCGCTTTGTTTCTCGACAAATCCCTATCGTTCCAGAGTCATTCAAAGCAAGAACCAGTCATCAGCACCTTCCAATACAAAACATGTTTGGGTACATCGTCACGTACATGATCTTGATGGCCGGCAGCACCGTAAGCCCAGTCGGGACCTTCGCCAACGAGCTTGACACCAAATGTCTGTGTGTGTACGTCGAAACGAGTTAGTTCACAGATTCCTTGTGGAGCAACTCACTCAAGGGAACCACTCACAGCTCGGTCAGCGTCATGATCATCGGGAACTCGGTCAGGCTCAGCAAATTGTTGAACGAGGCAGACCTGAAACCAAAGTCAACAAGTTCGCGGGGTGAAATTGTCAGAATTTAATTGGCAACAGTATGGACAGATCATTGCGAGCAGATTGCTAACACTCACAGGAACATCAGATATCGCATCGTCCCGATGTCGTCAGGGAGCTCTGTCAGCAGATTTCGCGAGATATTTCTGTAAATACACTCACAATTCGCGCATTTTCGCCCCTCACAAAGTTAGCAAACGTCAAGCCTTCTCATCGTAGGTAGACTTGTAGTCCAAGCAGCGAAGTGCCAAAACAGAACAGAAAGACGCACAATGAGACTAGGTTGACTGGGAGCGATCCTGCAGGGAACTCGGTGAGCTGGTTGTTGGACAGATCGCTGTGTCACAATCCGAATGATTAGCTGCATGGTGCTTCAAGGCTTCAAGGCAGTGAGTGACCAACGGCCAAGGATTTGGTCATCAAACATTATCAGATTCAGTCAAGTTTACGTACAGCTGGGAGAGCGATGGGGTCTCGTCCATGAGCGGCCACGTCGACAGTAAAGTGCCCGTCAGGTTCCTGCGACCGTCACCACACAGTTCAATCAGCTCACCACACACGAGAAATCATTCATTCACAGAGCATCATCGCGTGGCAAACGCACAGTGTGGTCACTTCGGGGAACTCGGGCAGCGTCTTGACTTGCGAGAGATCGACATTCTCAATTACCCTACAGAAGCACAAGCACCAGCCATCAGTGAGTTAGCACCCCACGTACTGATCACTATTTTCTCCACACACACTCACAGCGTCTCGAGGTTGCGCCACTTGGTGACCGCATCAGCGTCCAGCTTGAGCGTCGGCGGCGAGCGGTCTGTCGTGAGCACGAGCGACCACGTGGCGGTCGAGACCGCGAACTCCTGGATGCTATCGACGTTCGCGGCGTCCATCACGATCGTAGCTACCTGCGCGCTGCCTGCAGTCGCTGCTGCGGAGCTCTGTACCTGCGCGAGCGCCAACGCCTCTGTGTCGTCTGTGATCTCGACGCGCCATGTGTGCGCGTCTGCGGACGGCGTGATGCAGAGCGCGGTCCTGTTCACATCTACATCTGGATCTGTTGAGCCTGCACACACGACGACGCCGTCGATCGCCTGCGTCGCTGTACATGTTGGCAGCGTATTCGCATCCGCATTCCCACTGCTGCCGCCGTCGTTCTGCTTCAAGTTGACGCACGCCGCTGTATCTTGAACTGCGCCGCAGATCTCGCTGCAGGCCGCCGCGCTCGTGAGCGTGCTGATGGGCGGCGCTGCGCCGTTCGCACCTCCTAGTGCTGTTGTCGCTGCTGCTATTATTACGAGGAGTGTGGTCATTATCTGCATGCATCGGCAACGCCTCCGCCGCGTGCGCAGCCATCGCATCGTCAAGTGAAGTTCACTTTCCGCAATTTAATCCGCACAGCTCAGCTCAGTGTGTCGCGTGTGTCAGGGGCGTTTGGGGTTAAGTGGACTGACGGCTATTTATAGCGCGCGGGCTGGGCTGGCATCGAGTGGAATAAGCAATAAGCGCGTTCGTTGTCCTCCTGTCTCCAGTCTCCAATCCACAAGAGAAAGGAAAGAAAGGTGGCGGTTGGCCTCGCGACGGACAGACGGACGGACTGGACATTTATGCCCACAGACATCGGCAGGTGGATGCCCTTGCACTGCATTGCATTGGCGCGCTCTTTGTAGCGCGCGCCCCTCCCTTCTTCGTGTCGTTTCTTCCCTGCTTTCTCTTTGCTCACACACGATTGCACGTCACGTTCCCTTTGTGACTGTATTGCTCGATTTTCGACGCAAGAGAGTGGGATTTGCACAAGAATGGCTCTTCGCAGTCATTTCCCTGTGTGGAATCGAATAAAACCTTTGGATAGTATGTAGCTGCCACATCCGAATACAAAAGATCAGGCGAAAAGTCTTTTTAATTGTGAGTAAAGCAAATTGGGCTTGTTGGACGACCTCTCATAAACAATATGTCGAAAGATGTGCGCCTTTCGCTTTTTTGCAATCAGCAAGACCCTCTGTCGAGGCAGAACCGGAGGCCAGCGCAAACAACAAACGCCAAGTGAACAGCCACATCCGCATCCGCATTCGCGTTAGCTGCTACCGCATGGCGGTAGCTGTCGTGTCGTCACCCGGCACTCGATGCTTGCACATGCATATGCACATGCACATGCACGCGGACCACCACGAGTGCTGGCTGCTGGATTGCTGCTGCTTATCAGCTCAGTACTTCAAGATCGATTGATGGCGCTTTTGGCAAATCATTGTATCACGCCCAGATCATCTTGGAAATCGAGGAGTCAGCAGACTGTACAGTAGCGGACATAATAACAGACCCTGACTGAGTCAATCAACTGAATGGTTTCTTTAAATTTATGGCAAAATCTCCCTCCAAGATAAACTTGAGATGAAGAGGACACTCTTCACATCTTGTTGGCATTGGCATCCATCCTTCAATGTCATCACATGTTCCCCATGGACGAGCCATGAAATCAAAATCGAACCAGCGTATTCCCTCGCATCCCCAGCAATTCTCTCTCCAGTCGAGGCAACGCGCGCACATACAGCGTGCGTGTGAATTCGACGCCAATGAAAGTACACTCGTACCCGCGATGGATCTTCTGTTGAGGAAAACGAGAACGACCGGATCAGGTTTCACGCATGAGGCGCAGCGATGACGCACAAAGTCTACCATCGCGGGTGCAGATCCCAAGATTCGCTACTTCGTAGTCGCGCGATCCTGATTCAAAGAAGCTTGATGAAGAGCTCAAATCCGTACAGAAACCGCTTGGAGTTGGCTAGAACTGTAGTGATCGCGTGGAGCCACGGAGGGAGGCTTCACTCTGGTTCACCTACTGCAGACAAGGTAACGAGCAGGTCAATTCCATTTTAGACATTTTGTCCACCGAACAATGATCGACAGCTTGGACTGATCATCGTCGCCGAAGAATGCGATGGGGATTGCTGAAGAATCTCCTATAGTCCAGCTCAAGCAACTTGAAACTTCCCAATAATGCTCGCCAGGCGAATACTTCGTCTCAATCCAGAGCTTTCATGCAAACTGCTCGCTCGCTGGTGGCACAGACGATGTGGAGGCGTGAGAGGTACCGGATACAAAATACAGCGTAGTTGATTGCAGTGTGGTGGAGCAATGCAGTGCCACGTGCTTGCGCTCGGTGCTTTAGCTGGGTGTGTATATAGGACTCTTGCCATTCCAGCATTCAGTTGGGTGAATGGAGTATCCATTGGCCAGCCAATTGGCCCACGGATATAGTAATTGACAAATCCTGGATCTTGCCACGGATTTTTGGCCACTTTTTCAGTAGCCGGTCACGGATCGTGCCGAAAACAATCCAAAAATGGCACAGCCATTATTTGTCACGGATGGTCAGTGAGTAGGGTTTTTAAACGGGTTGAAAATGTCTTTCATTCTCTTGCTTGCAAATAACGCACGTTTATATGGCGCAATAAAGTGCCCGCCAAAAGTATAGAAACTGTCGATTTTTTATTTAAAAAAAACTACTGCGTTTTCAGCACCAAATGATGGCTCAAATATATGCGTTTAAAGAGGCAAACAAGTGCCAAAATCTTCGAGCGTCAAATCTGCAATCGCCCACACAAAACGCACTTTACTCATTATCAGAGGTGAAAATGGAGTTTTGATGACTCGGTCAGATTGGTTTTAAATGTGTTTAGACGGCGTAAAATTTGCTACATGTCAATTATAAATGATCCCCGGCACTTGATAACCTCAGCGCATTTTTAGGCATCGAATCCAGCAAATTTTGGCGTACTTGTTGGTCAAGATCCTTCCATGCCTTTAGAACCGCGCGCTCAAGGGCCTTCTTCGAGCTAAATTGACGTGCGTTCGCGTACACAGCACGCGTCATGATCCCTCCAGAGATGATCAATGGGGTTCAAGTCGGGGGCCATTGCCGGCCATTCCATGACGCTTACATCGTTGCGCTGGAGCCACTGCTTGGTGATGTCCGCTCTGTGGCTCGGCGCGTTGTCGTGCTGAAATATATGACTGTTGGCGTGCTTTTCCCCGATGAACGGCAGCAACTGAGTTCGTAGTGTGTCGATGTAGCTTGGGGCGTTT
>JAADVN010000481.1:0-17802 GCA_023335535.1 Globisporangium spinosum | reverse complement strand
CCGCTTGGCTTGCAGAATCCGCGGCTGCCGCAAGCAGAGAAGCCCGCGCGCAAACCGTCTGTGCTGCGCAATCCCGACATGTCGTGGCTCGACTACTTTGCTGCGGCGGATCTGAAATGGTTGCCGCACGCGCGAGCGCTCCTGGCAAGCTTCATCGGCGGCATGATGGACAGCTTTGAGCAGGATGGCTCGACGCACTGGCGAATCCCAGAGGTCACAACATCGATCGCAGAGCAACTCCTGCGGTTGTACATCCACAAGCGCCACACGACGTCAAGTTTTGCTACAAACCTCCCCTCACAAGCCTGATTGTTGCAAAACTTGTTAAGTCGTAAGTTTTTTCCGCATCTGGACCAAGCGGCGCGTCAGCAATTGGTGACGCACGCGATCTTTCTCCTGGAGCTGCAGCGCGCCACTGGTGGCGTCTGCGCGGCGAGTTCGGACCGCTGGTTCCTGTGGCGCCAGCTGTTGCTGCTGAACTGGACGAAGCTGTTGCTGCTGCAGTCACGGGGCGCTTCGTGACGGATGGAGGCTGCTGGTAGTGTGTGGGCTGCTCGCCGTGCAAAAGCAGCTGTAGCGTGGAGATCTGTAGCGATGGCGTTGATGCAGCTGCAGCACCATTTGCATTTCCTGCTGCTGCTACTGTATACGCAGAGTGTGCTGCTCTCTCACAATTCCAAATCAGATCCCAGAGCATGGGTATTTTCGTGACTGTCTCGAGGTTCTTCTCCGCCACGACATCCTGTTTGTCAAAGACGGGAACGTGCTCCTTCCTGCTGCAGCCACTGACCGTGAGGTCGTCGCTGTCAAACACTCTCGCATTGCAGCATGAGAACTTGGCGTCCGGTCCGAACCCGATGACCTGACCGTGGTGGAAAGCGCACCCGTGGAGCTCGATAAACGCGAACTGTCGCTTGCACGTGCTGTAATCGAAGCAGTTGGTGGGCGCCCACATGTGCCAATAGACCGCGCTCCACGCCATGTGCTTCTCGCCGGCCAGATCGCGGAGGAACTCGTCCACTTTCCAGTCCGCCTTGGACTGATGTTGCGCCACGAGCTCGCCGTGCACGCCGACCTGGTGCTTCCCCTTTGGACAGCACAGCGTCGCCGCGCTCTCCTTCAAATAGACAGCCTCACAAGGCTCGCATCGCTCGATGGTCCGCTCCGTGTCCTGTAATCGCTTCACATACGCCTCGAGCTTCTTGCGCTGCAGCTTGGACAGGATCTTGTCCTTTGGGTCGTGCAGGACCTGCAGCTCTTCCGCCATGCACCGCTCGGCGATCTTGGCGATCGTCACCTCGGACAGACAGCTGAAGTCCATGCGCAGCTGCAGGAACTGCTGCATGCGCGGCGTGATGAAGCGGATGCACTCCTCGACGAATGCCTCCATCTGCAAGAACTCGGACGACACGAGGATGGACGCGATGTTGTCGATGCGCGGCTTCCACTCGGTCTCGCTCTGCTGCATGTACTGCACGAGCCACTCGAAAATCTCCACGTCGCAGTGCACCGAGATGTCGATCTCGTCGTGCTCGTTCGACTGGTTCAAGTACACCTGGAAGTACTTCATCTTGGCGAGCAGCAGCGCGCGGTCGCACACAAAGTCCTTGGCGCTCTTGCGGTACTCGTCGAACACGTGGATAAGCACATTGCGACCAGCGGCTGGTGCAGATGAGGATGATGTTGACGAGGACGAGGAGGAGGACGCAGGATGCAGGACGCAACAAGCGTGTGCACGAGCTCAGCATCTGTGGATTTGGTTAGGGGGGTGGAAGGGGGCACAGTTGTGACCGCAAGGCGATTCTTCACGTTCCGATCAGTCATGACGGGACATTTTCTGCGTGGTGATACCGCGAAAGGTCGCGAGGTCCATCGTCTTGTTGCCATCACACGGCTGTGCAGTTATTATTAGGTGCACGGTAAGTGATTAAAATCAATTTCAGGCTCGTTGCCCTTCTCCTCGATTTCCAACGCTCTTTCTGGTGCTGGCACTCGAACTCGCTCCGCTGCCACCGCTCCCGGCGCCGCTGGTTCCGTGTCCTCGTCCGCTTGCGTTACGAGCATCGGTATTGGGCCCATTTCCGCTGCTACTGCTCCCACTGACTCCTGCTCGGCAATCTGCTCCGCCAATGCTGGATCTTCTCTCGCGACTGCCTTTTTCAGGCCCGAGCGCCCGAGCCCGAGCAAGTCTGCGATGAGAGGCAACTCCGCGGTCTTTCTATACTCAGTTTTCTTCATGAAGAGACCACTGCGGAGGAGGGTCATTGCCGCGAGGAGCTCATCTTTCTTGACCACGTGGCGCTTTTTTCGCTCCGTTTGCGAGCAGTTGGCTCGCGCCAGCATTACTGCTGCGTCGACCGTGCTGTTGTTGCGCTGCGTCGTCCTGGGGGGTTGCTTGCTGTCGTTGCTTGCTGTCGTTGAAGTTAAAGATGTGAGAATTCTCGCTCCAAACAGCAAGTGACTCGGATCCGGACCCGAGCCATTTCCTATTTGAGCGAGAATTCTCGCCTTTTCCGATAATTAAGCTATTGAGAATTCTCAGCATTATTTTTAGTGAGAATTCTCAATAGCTTAATTATCGGAAAAGATGAGAATTCTCGCTCAAATAGAAAATGGCTAAAGTTTCTGTAATCGGATAATCGAATTATACAGACTTATTCTTGACTCATTTCATTTTAGCGGAACAAGGTGGGTTCAGATCAATCAAACTAAAACAAGGTGTTTAATCTCTCACGGTGAGAGTGCTGTTTATGAGCTGCCCACCGGTCTTAGCTTTTTGCAATTTTCAAGATTATTTTTAAATTGCTCTTTTTGTGTTTCGCGCCAAAATCGCCAATAGTAACGCTGTTTCAAAGGAGGTGTGGATGTGTTTGGAGGGTCTATTGTCACAGAAACATTGCTCGTTTTCCGATTTTCCGCTCTGGTTATGATCATGTTACACAGGGTTACGGGCCAAAAAAGACCGGTCTTCTTTGAAAAAGACCGAGCTCGAACCAGTCAACCCCGCCACCCCGCGCGCGCTCACGATCGAGAAGCTCCAGAGAAGAAGAAGAAGCGCGAGAAAGCACAAGTGGCACCCACCCAAACGCCCGCCTCGCCTCGCCCAGCCTCGCATCACTCGCTCGCTCCCGCATTTCCCCCCTTTCACCACCACCTTCAGAAGCAGCAGCAGCATGTCGTTCCCATCAGGCAAGGCGCCGGAACGCAAGAGCACTTTTAAGAAGACCCTCGATGCCGAGGAGATCCGTCGCCGCCGCTCGGAGACGACGGTGCAGATCCGCAAGACCATCAAGGAGGACCGCATGAACCAGCGCCGTCGCATGGTGCGTCTCTTGTGTTCGTTGCGTATTTAACTGGTAGACGTGGGTTGATCCTGCTGGATAGGAGCTGACGATCTTATGCTTCTTGTGCCGTGTGTGTGTCTGGCTGTGCGCCGTTGTGTTTACTTGCTGTATACGAACAGGGTGCGGAGACTGCGATTGAAGAAGAGAATGCGATGGGTGGCGAGGCCGCCGGCGACCTCACGCTCGCCCAACGTGTACGTCTTGTTGTGCATATGCAGCACTGCTTCTGGCTCCCATCCATCATGCGGTTAACAGCAGCAAATGACTCACACACTGACGTTGTGCGTGTCTATGCATTTGTTTCAACAGCTCGCGCAGCTTCCGCAGATGGTGCAGGGCGTGCAGTCGACGGATCCAGAGACCCAACTCGACGCGGTCACCAAGTTCCGTAAACTGCTCTCGATCGGTACGGAAGATAGCTTTTGTGTACCCACTTGGGAAATCAGTGGCTGCTGCCATGCAGAACGCTAAATTCTTTCCATTTACTGACATGCTTGTCTGTTGTGTCTGTGTTGATTGTGTAGAGCGCAACCCTCCAATCAAGGAAGTGATTGAGACCGGTGTGGTGCCTCTGTTCGTGACGTTCCTGCAGCGCGAGGACTTCCCGACGCTCCAGTTTGAAGCCGCGTGGGCGTTGACGAACATCGCGTCCGGCACGTCGGCCGACACGGAGGTCGTGATCAACCACGGTGCGGTGCCAGTGTTTGTGCAGCTGCTGCTGTCGACGAACGACGATGTGCGTGAGCAGGCGGTGTGGGCGCTCGGTAACATTGCCGGCGACTCGATCGAATGCAGAGACATGGTGCTTCGCTGCGGCGCGCTCCGTCCGCTGATGCAGCAGCTTTCGCAGAACTCGAAGCCGACGATGCTCCGAAATGCGACGTGGACGCTGTCGAACTTCTGCCGTGGCAAGCCACAACCGCAGTTTGAGCTCGTCGCGCCAGCTTTGCCGACGCTTGGTCAGTTGATCTTCACCCAGGACGAAGAAGTGCTGACCGACGCGTGCTGGGCGCTGTCGTACCTGTCGGACGGTTCGAACGAAAAGATCCAGGCGGTGATTGAAGCCGGCGTGTGCCGTCGCATTGTGGAGCTGCTGATGCACCCATCGCCTTCGGTGCAGACGCCAGCACTGCGCACGGTGGGCAACATTGTGACTGGTAACGACCTTCAGACGCAGGTGATTATCAACCTGCAGGCGCTGCCGTGCCTGCGCGCGCTGCTCGAGAGCCCAAAGAAGGGCATCCGAAAAGAGGCGTGCTGGACGCTCTCGAACATCACTGCCGGCAGCCAGGAACAGATCCAGTCGATCATTGACGCCGACATTTTCGCGACGTTGATCAATTTCTTGTCGACTGCGGAGTTTGACATCCGCAAGGAAGCGGCGTGGGCAGTCTCGAACGCGACGTCGGGGGGCTCGGCGGAACAGATTATGCACTTGGTGAGCCTCGGCTGCATCAAGCCGCTGTGCGACCTACTCGAGGTGAAGGACGCGAAGGTGGTGATCGTCGCGCTCGAGGGTCTGGAGAACATCTTGCGCATCGGTGAGCAGCAGAAGACGGGCGAGTTCAACGACATCGCGACGCTGATCGACGAGTCGGACGGCGTGAACAAGATCCAGGCGCTGCAGTACCACGCGAACGAAGACATCTACGTCAAGTCGATGAAGATCGTGGAGCTCTACTTCCAGGGCGAAGAGGACGCTGAAGATAGCTTAGTGCCAGACACGGACGCGTCGGGTCAGTTCCAGTTCGGCACGGGCACCGCGCAGCCAAACGTCTTCCAGTTCGGCGGCAACTAGACGTCGATCCAGTCGGCTTGAGTCGGTCAGTCAGCTTCCGTGGCATCGCCAGCTCGATGATTGTGCTTTTTTAAAGAAAAAAATGCAGGTGCTCGGTGCTCGTCGGTCGGTATCCTGTGATTTTTCGCTGACGATGGGAAGAGGAATGAGACGACGACGACGTGAGGCAAGAGGAAAGAGAGGGACGATGAGTGAATGAATGAACGGAATGAACGCCTTCTCTCGGAGACGATGTCGAGGATCTGGAAGAAGGACGAAATCAAGAAAGTGAACGAGCAAAACCCACCACTACCACCAAATATATTTTTCGCTGTGAACCTTTTTCTGTCGATCGACTTGTTGATGCTGATGTTGTAGCTCTTCTTCAACTTCGCTTTGGAGCTTTTCACTTGGAGCTGCTCGCATGGAATGGACTGAGTGGGTGTCGTTCAGAGTGCGACAACAGACTCGAACGATCACACGCATTCTGGAGTAAATCGTACTTAGTCGGATACCAGACACAGAACCTGCTCTCAATCTGACACAACTGCCTGCATAACGTGCATCAGAGATCGATCGGCAATGGGCAACGCGCTCAGCTGCCTCGAGCAATGCCGCACGCAGCAGGAGAACAACCAGCGGCTGCTGTTTCTTCAGAAAGGTGCGCGCATGTGTGCTGTGTTTGAGAGTCACCGCATTTGTACCGCTAGCTAATTGCGGCATTCTGACTCATTCATTCGCTCAATCGTTCATTTGTTCATGCAGGCGCGGTGTTCAAGCGGAAGAAGTACGTGCTCGGGCTCAGCACCGGCACGGAGCAGATCCACATGAAGCTCAGCTCGGACGAGCAGACGTAAGAAACGTGGCGCACAACGCGGCACCTATCGTTACCCATAGCTCAATGGGCACTGACGATGCTAACAGTCCTGATGCGCTCCTCTGAACAGGTTGCTCTGGAAAATGCACGAGTCAACGAAAGACCTTACGCGGATCGACCTCAACGACGTCAATCTCATCAAAACGCAAGGTGAGTAGCGTGATACAACTGGCAGTCTTTACTCGGCTGAGTCGCTAACAGGACGCGCTGTGATCTCGCTTTAGGCTCTCTGGGCTTCAGCGTCATCTCGCAGAAAGGAGACACGGTCCTGGACTTGGAGGCGGAGAACGAAGACGTCCGCAACAACTGGGTACGTGTTTGTATCGGAGTAATGCTAATAGTGTGTGCACGCCATGGCCACGCACATGTTTACACTCTCATGCTGTTTGTTGCCAAGTAGGTGACGAATCTGCAGCTGCTCTGCGAAGACAGCGGCGACATTGACTCTGGCGACGCGGCGGCGGCGGCATCCCCGGACGCCGCGTCCAAGTTCCGCAAGATGGTAGAGGATAAAGCCAAGAAGCAAGCGTACTGGGCCAAGCGCACGCAGGAGCTGGAGGACCGCAAGCGTGAGGCCGAGGAGAAGAAGAAGCAGTTCTCCGGCGCGGGGCTCAAGTACACGGCCATCGCGCTGGCGAATCGTTCCTGAATTGCTATGTGTTCGTGTAATGTAATCAGTGTATTGGATGTGTGGTGCATGGGCATGTACAACATGCATATGCGTCGAGATGATAATGAAGTCGTCGCATCGCCTTCCTCCGTATCATCTTGTCCTTGTTGATCTGTTGCCATTGAACTCCCACAACGGCTGTTGTTATTGGTCAATATTCGGCAGTTCATTGTAATTTTGCCATTGTGCTTGATAGGCACACAATGGATGATGATGCTGCCAATGACGTACAGCGCTTCGCGGACGAGTTCCGTCACGTCACGCTCGCGCACGAGAGACTGGTGCGTGCAGGCATATGCGACTGGTACACTGACAACAGCTCTATCACTTGAATAGCTGAGTTGCTTGCTCATCCGCGTACCGGTAACGCGTGGCTCTTTCTCTCACGCAGGTGCTCTGCGTGTGTGGATGCAGCGGAGATGACGCCAGGCTCGTGGCAGACGCGCTCAAGAAGATCGTACGCATCAAACTCCAGATGAACAACCAGGTACGCTCGTCACTATGTGTGTATCTTATTTATTGTGGGCTATGTGGTAGCGCGTCGTAGTGACCGTGCTTATATTGTGTTGCTGTAGCATCAGATCAGTATCGCGCGCTTCCATGACTCGAGCATGACCGTCCTCCAAGAGGTACAGTACACAAGCTGCTCGCAGCCTCAGACTGCCAGTGACAATCAATGAATGCCAAAAGAGAGGCACAAAACGCCTTGTGTGCTGTGTGTGCGCCGTCAGTTCACTAGGGATGCTGGCAGGTTAAGCGAGGCGCTCGACCGGATTGTGACGCTTTCCGACAGCGAAGAGCGCTCGAATGCGAACAGCATGGACGACCTGTTGCGCGACGCAGGACGATATTTTTCCAGCCCTGAGAACGACATGCAACAGCAGCGCCGCAAATCTGCAGTCTTCCGTCTCGTGTTTCTCTACAGACACAACCAAAAGGTTAATAGTACTTGTGTGCAACTGCTACCGGTAGTCAGTCACAAGTGACATAACAGCTAACAAGTGTCATGTATTCGTGCACGCACATGCACGCTCCAGTCTCCATCGATGCGCTTCGCGCAGAGCGAGCCGTCAATTGCTTTCCTCTCACACCCGCGATTCCACTTGGACGCCATCTACTGGCACACAAGCATCACCAGCGAGCAAGCTCAGGTAAGAGAGAAATGAGGAATCTTGCATCAGAGGGAAGCTTGAATCGCGTGCTTCTTGTAAATACCCGACACTCTGTCTCTCGTTATCGTCCGCATAGAGTACTTTTGATCAGCTGTGCGCATTCGAGAGCGCGAATCCGTTCGCAAAGTCGTACTTCCTTGAGGTTGGCGGGTCGGTCGAGAGACTCTTCCAGGTAAGGACGGCTGGAAGCTCATCCATTCATTTCATTCTTGAGCTGTTGTTGCCTCTTGACGGGACTGACAAAATGCGTGTCGTACATTGTAGTCGCTCGCCCTTGTACTTTCGCACCCTGCGCATCGCGCGAGCCAAGTCGCAGCTGAGGATCTGCTCGAATCGCCATCGCTTGCACGCTGAGCCAACAATCACCATCTCCATTTTCAACCCATACCTGCAAGCAAAACTATCGCGCATGTGATAAACCTTCGACCGCCGCTGCCACGCTCGGGAGAAAACGGTTCCGCCCGATGAGGGGGATGCTGAGATTGTACACGGTGCTTAAATAAATGACAGAGACTGTCAAACGTTTGGTGAGAACACGAAACTAAACTGCTTGGTGTGTGTGTGTGTGTGCTTTCTCTATGGGCAATCGGCGAAGAAGTCCGAGATGCCTTCGTTTTCGTCGAGATTGAAACAAAAATCCGGGTCCATCTACACTCAAGAGATTATCAATCGTCAGTGTGAGCGGAGCTATAATGGTAGCGCGAATACGCCAGCCAGATCCCAAGCGAAAGCATACCTTTAAAGGAGCCAGCTTGAAGAGACCGCTGTCGGAATCATACGATCGCTACAAAGGCAAGCAAAGCAACCATCAGTTGGGATCCAATCGTACACGATGGCGAGACCTCATTTAGATTCATCGCTCACCTGATCCAAAGCTGCTGCGGGTGGCGGTGTTTCAGCCGCAGGTGTCGTAGCAGCAGCCGCAGCTTCTGAAGTCGACTCCTCTGGAACTACGACTGCCACCTCTTTCTCTTCCTCTGCGAGCTGTCGAACTAAATAAACATCAACAGGGCCATCTGGACATGCGCATTCACAACCACAGAGTTAGGACAACCATTTTCAACCACCAAACACACCAAAGAAGCCCAAATGGTTTTCTTACCTGTAGACTTCAAAAAAATCTGAAATCTCCGCTTGCCGCTGGGCATGCCTTCGTCTGGGTCCGGCACTTCCAGGGTCGTGCCGGGGGGTGCTTTGATCGCCATTACGCTCTGATCTTTAAAACTCTCCAGACTCCGCATGTCTTCGTGCGTGATGTACGACAAGTTCTCAAACGTGCCCTTGTCAAACGCTTCTTCGTCGTACAGCCGCCGGATGTTCTGCGTCACCATCTTGATGTGCTGTTCGTACTTCTGCTCTTCCTGCATCAAGTCGGAAATGCTCTGAAGAAGCTGCTCCATGTCTTGATAGTTGTCTGCCATGCCTACGGATCCGCTCGCGCCTCTGTGCACCCAGCACATACAGCAACAAAGTATGAGCAGCTGCTCTCTTCAAGAGCTATCTCAAGCGCAAAACGTTCAATGACGACACGGAGGTGCACGTACTTCCAGTGGATGTTGTTTTTCGAAGTCTTCTCAATGAGACCGATGCCTTCCAGCACATTCGTGATATCGTAGATCCGCCGTTTCTGCAAGCCACACAGAGCAAACACATAAGCGTAAGCATCAAACGCCCAGATCAGATTTGACCCCCTTTGTTCACGCATAAGTGTGTCGATAACACCGCTGTGTTTCTTTTGTTACCCACCTGCACGCCTAAAGAGATCGCCGCGCTGTTGAGGTCGAGATCGCCCGTCGGTGACGATTGGATCAGATCTACAAACTTCTTGGTCAGCAGTCCAAGAGAGCTGTCGTATCGGCTCGCGGGCGACGGCTTCAGCGCGCTGCCTGTAAAGGATACAAAACCGCAAGCAGCACACAAGCACACAACACAGAGAGGGTTATACACATATTCATGCCTGCGTAACACCAGGCATAAATACGAAGCTACTAAGCGTACGCAGTCGCACACACCTCCTCGCGCATTCGGACTGGGTGAATGGAACCTGTTCTGCCCACTCAAGCCGATCGCAGGCGAAAGCGCGCGTTGCTGCTGGTGCTGGAGTGCCGCCGATCCAATCGCGAGCGCCGCGGGCGTGCCGCTCTGCGCTGCCGCCGTCGGGGACGGAGAAGGCGGCGGCAGCGCCACATCCGCCTGGTCCTGCGCGCGCTGCAGCTTGGTGCGCTTGCCCCTGCCGCGCTTCGCCTCGTCGTCCGGGAGCTTGGACTTGGCCATCGTACGACTGCGTGTTGCGTGCACGTAAGTGTCCTGGGGTGGTGGTGCTTTGGATGTGCGTGCCTTGGCTTGTGGGGTAAAGCAGGTTATGGGTTATGCGGCGGGTGTGTCTTCCTTCTTTTTACCTGCATAAATGAGTGAACCGCAAGTATTGAGTTGCAAAGGTTTCGGTTGATCCTGGAAACGAACCCCTCGCAAATGTGATATCTGCTAGAGACGATCGGACTAGAGAGGTCCAACGCCTCACCAGATTCATTTTTCTGTCTGGCTCACTTACTCACTCACTCATCCACGCGGCCGAGCCAAAAGCAACGACGCGACCAAGAAGCGAAAGTAAAGCTTGCAGCCAGAGTCCCTAGTGAAGGCGAGCGACCACCTCCCCTTTAGCGGCCTCCATCACAGAGAGAAGCAAGCGCTTAACGACAGACAAGCAAGTAAGCAAGCAAGTAGCCATGGGTGCGGGATCAAGTGTGGAGCGCAAGCTCTCGGACGACCAGCCGGCGGAGGAAGAGCTCGTGCTGAACGGTGAGGACATTGAATATGCTGAAGATGGGCAGGGTCGATTGAGTGCATGCTCTCATGTTGATGTGATCGCTCAATAGAGCGCCGCATTCAGCGAAGGCGATGGGCGATAGATCGAAGAATCAATGCGGTGTGAGGGGCTACTGCGGCCGTATTTCTGCGCGTACATGTGGTGCTGATGTGGATTTTTTTTTTTACAGAGCTGAAGGTTGAAACGGGGGATCAGAATGCAGTGAAGAACATGCTGGACGACGCCATCACCGAGTTCTTCGAGGAGAAGAAAGAGTACTCGATCCTCTACGGATGGGACAACGTGAAGCTGTTGTTGATGGTATTCGCGACGCTGACCGCCGCAGTGTCGCACTTCTTCAAGAGCCCTGCGATCTCGGAGCGTGTGCTCATTTACTCGAGCGTTGGAGCGTGCGTTTCGCAGTTTGTGTGCTGATGCTGTGTTTGGACGCTATAACATGGAGCTAACCGATGTGTGATTTGTACTGTGTGCACGGTAGATTCTTCTTCATCCACGCGCTTCTCCTGGGATACAGCGTGTTCGTGGAGAAGGACACCATTTTGCGACTCAGCAAGAAGGTGCGAAATTGTGTTCGATACCGCGTCATAGTGTACACAAAGAGCCTGTATTAACTTGGCTTGCGTGTGCTCATCCACAGGGAGACAAGTCGCAGGTTTTGCTGGTGCGAACCGACTTTCCGTACGCCGAGGAGAACTACACAATCTGCATGCAGTATGAAGGCCAAGCAGAGAAGCAGGTGAAGGTTGATCTGTACATCGGACGCTTCTTCGACAAAGACGGATACTTCAGCAAAGACGCGTTCGTGAAAGACCTGGAGGCGGTGGTGTTGCGTTTGCAAAAACTTAAGAAGCAATAATTCATGAATGTAAGGTTTGAACCGGAAGGAATCGCACGGCTAGATGTTGTCGGCTTCCGGATTTTTATACGCGACCATGGTGTCGATCTTGTGGATCTGCAGACAAGCACACACCCGTATCCAGTCAGATAAACGCCGGCTTGGTAATACATGGTCATCAAATGCATACGCGTCGTTCGTTACCTTTGTCGTGAATGAGCGCAGACGAACTTCGGTCGAATCCTTGATGTAGCGTGGGTCGGATTCTTCCCACAGCGCTGGCACTTCCGAATCCTTGTCCGTGTATACCAGCAAGTCAAACGTGCACTGCTCTTCGAGGAGAGGTAAGAATGACACACTGGCAGTGATCTGGCGGATGATCGCTTGGATCTCAGACATGATCTCTTTCTTCGGTTTTGGCTGAGCACTTCACGCAAGCAAGAAAGGTCATCAGCACAGTTGGTCTCATACCATCACATCAAAAGCGCACAACTCGCTGCACGTACGGCGCTTCAGCCTTCTTGTCCGCATGGACTTCAAAAGCCCAGCGCTCTAGCACGTCCTGCGTCTCGACACCCGTCACGACAACGACGAGTTTTTGCACTTCGCCTTTCAAAAGCCAGTCTGTCGTTGCACAACCCAACACTTGAGATTAGCACTTGGATGGTTCACAAAGCCATGATTGAGAGTGCAAGATCATTTACTGGAGAGCTGGTTGAGGAACTTCTGGAAGAACTCGTCCAGTTTCTCATCGGCGGTGACGAGCATGTTGAGGCCATATTTCTGCACCTGCTTGAAGCTCTCAGGCGGGTAAATTCCTCGCTGGTAGAGAATGCTGAGCCCAATCACAAAATATACGCACACGATCAGTACAAGCGTGCATAGCATGCACCCACTGAGCTACAGCAGCGCGCTTCGCTGTCGCACCTGTTGATGCTATACGAGAAGAACTCCGTGACGAGCTCCGTTGAGCCTTTCAACGTGATAATGTTTTCGATAAGCTGGGACGTTGCCTGCGCGTGTGCAATCAAGATTATAGCAGCCAGTTAGCCATTAGTGGTGAGCAATAGCGCGAGCGAGCCTGACATGCAACGCAATGCGCGCGCTGCTGTGAAGCTGTCTTTGCCTGCAACGTGTATGCACCATCGTGTAAATGCGCGCGCGCGCTCGTGCTTTTCTCAATTCAAACGAAAATGGGAATGGTAGAGTGTCAATCAATTCCGCGCGCCCGTGTTGTGTTGTGGGATGGATGAGGGAAACCCCTTCCTAAACGAATGCGCAGGACAATAGCGACAATGACAGGATTCTGACCATCATTCCGAAACCTCTTCAAAGTGATGCGTGCTTCCTTTTGAGTTGAAGTTTGCCATGTGCATTTCCGCATTCCAAGCGACGAGAAGAAGACACAAAATGCGGAAGCGCAAGGCGGACGAAGACGTAGACCAGGAGGTAATATGGCATGCTACACAGAGACAGTGGTGCGCGAAGATGAATAACGCATCGTCTTCCTGTCATGAGCAGGCACACTGGGATCGCGCTGCTGAGAGGCGCGTGAGAGCACTGCACAGCAACATCGTCAACAACCGCGACGACGATGACGATGTTTCGGATCCAAACGACGACGACGAAGAGTTGATCTTCATGTCGCTTCTCTACGACCGCAAGCGACTCGGAGTTGCTATCTATGATGCAGTAACGACGGGGCTGAAGACTCTGGAGATCAGTGTCAATGACACAGACGAGCTGGACCAGGTATCATTGCTCGCTTAATTGCTCTCTTAGGGTAGTATGCGGCGGATGTCAGCAGTTAATGGCTCTTTGTGGTCTAGATTGTGGAGAGACTGCATACCCAGTTTCAAGTCCACAAGGTATTGGTCTCGTCCCGGAATGTAAGTGCACTTGGACTTCTACAGCTGATCAAGCGTCTCGATCAAAAGTTTGAGCGAAAGACGAGTGTTAGTGTCCGCAAGGTACGATTGCCGCTGTTTTCCGTCGAGTATAATTACTGCATCAGCAATCTCTCGCAACATACTGACAAACACAAACATGGATACTCGCGTAGCATTCAGGTATCCCACACAAACACGACCGGTCTCTCTCTCTCTGTTTTCACAATCTGACTCTTCTCTTTCAGATTTCAACTACCTGAAAGCCTGTCAAGGAATTGAAAAGATCCGTATTGGCAAGAATTGGGCGGATTACAACGTATCGTTGTCGGAGGTGCCCCGGTAAGCTGTCCGTGGGGCTGAATTGTAAACCTTCGCCAAATAACTGAATTTGTCTGGTCAGGCGCGATGCATACAAGTACATCGGAAAATTCTTTGATTTCGAAAGCATTCAGCTGATACGAGCAACAGGAGGTACAATCTGCCGCAATGCTCCGTCACAGCGAAAAGCTGGCTGACTTGCTGCTCTCTCTCTCTCTCTCTCTCTCGCTCGCTCGCTCTCTGCAGCTCTGTTGCTGTATCTGTTTTCTGAGAAGGTGAATGTTGACTCATTCCATACAGCTCAAGACAATCTCTGCTAACATTGATTTCTATTAGATTGGCAACCAGCTGGATGACATTTCGCAGACCTTCATCTCTACTGTGGAGCAGATCGCTCTTGGCGGAATCATGTACATCGATGCCTCAACGTTCGGATCGCTGCAAATCTTCAACCATGTACGTTATGTGTGTTCATGTCAGCTGCAAGCACTGGAAAATCCTCACTCTCACCGAGCCGATGTTGAACAGGAATCGCACCCCTCTCGTGTCAAGGTAGGATAACATATTTTCGCTTCGATCTGCAAGGAGACGACTGACAAAAACAAACAAATCTATCGTCGATAGGGCTCTGGACGAGCAAAAGAAGGCTTCAGGTAAGTGTCTTGCGTTTAACTCACCTTGAATTGTAGAGTGATGCTGACCAGTTTCGACATTCCGATGCAGTTTGTTCGGGCTGATCAATCGAACGGTGACCAAGTCTGGGTTTTACAAGTTGCGCCAGTGGATGCTCACGCCGCTGGTCAACCCAGCGCTCATCAACGAGCGACTTGACGCAGTATCATTCTTCTTTCTATCTGAAAATGAAGAGCTACGTAAATTTCTGGTTCGTTACATTGCTATCCTTTCATTACCGTCGGCAGTCAATCTGATCTCATATTTGTATGGCTAGCACTCGAAGCTCAAGCTATTTGGTGATGTCAGCGGCATTTTCCGACGAATCAAGAAACGCGGTGCATCAGTGAAGGATTGGTGGAAGTTTCGCTCTTCTATCGAGAGTTTCATGACTTCACAGTACGGTTTTTGTACACATCTACATTGAACGAACACAGTCTGACGGTCGCGTTTGGTGGAACAGAGACCAGATTAAGACCAACCAGGGCACTTCAGCTGCGTCCTCCCCAAATCTGTTCGGGCGAATCGTGCGAGAGCATGATATTCGACACGTGAGCAATCTACTAGGAAATATCATCGATTTCGACGAAAGCATTCAGGAAGAAACAATGGTGATACGAAGCGGAGTGTCTGAGATCCTGGACTGCGCTCGTTCCAGATACGAGGATCTGGACAACGTAAGTACTCCGAACGTCAATGGGCAAAATGTTGAGTTGAGCTCTAACACATCGCAACACCAGGTCCTGACCGAAGTTGCCTTCCAAATCCAAGAATCAAACCCGACACTATCCTCGATCACTGTGCAATACATACCTCAAGTGGGCTACGTGGTGTGCTGTGAATCACCAACAACATTACCCGAGTTCGTCTTCCAGTTTCAAGAAGACGATACAACTTTCTACTACAAGGTGGGTAAGTGCATACCGCATCGTACTTCCAGTTTCGCATTCGCTAAGACCTTGAAATGTATGCAGGAGGATTGCTGCCGAGAGCTCGACAACTCGATCGGGGACATTTTCGGTTCGTGGCTGTATTGGAAACTTGCTTTGACTCAATCTAATTTGATGATTTCCCGTTTCCTAGGCTTCATCCTTGATGTTCAACGAGGTAAAGCTTCGTGTTTGCGCTTTGAGCTCAGCTTTCTTTTGCACAATTATCACTTGTTGTGCTTTCAGAACTGCTGGAGGAGCTGACTGTTGCCTTGCTCGAGCACGAAAGCAGCATTCACGGTTCGTGGATTTAGTACTTCCGCGCTCTGACACCATTTGCATTCTCACATCTTCGCTTTCGTGCAGAAATGATCGAAGTGATGGCGCAACTCGACTGTCTGATATCATTCGCGGACTCGTCTCGCAATTTCAACTTTACGAGGTGAGAATAACCTAAATTTCCAACATCTCGCCGCCGAGTCTAATAGCGCTGATATCTCTCGTTCTTGTAGACCTGTTTTGACGCAGTCAAATCACATGAGAGTGAAACAAGCACGCCACCCGCTACAAGAATTACTTGTTGACCATTACATTCCGAACGACGTGGTCTTGGAATCTGGTGCGGAGAGCAGTTTGATCAAGATTGTGACAGGGCAGAACGGATCCGGTTCGAGTTGTGTTTTTGTTATTGAGCGAGACCACTTCAGATATCTTTTCTTACTACTTGGATGTTTTAGGCAAGTCGGTTTATCTGAAGATGGTCGGTCTTCTTCAGTACATGGCTCAAATCGGTTGTTTCGTCCCTGCCCAAGAAGGTAAGTTGTGCGTGCATACACACTTCGTTGTGGTGTTGATGCTAAATGGTGCTGACACGGCTGGAACAGCTGAGATCGGCTTGGTTGGCAAGATGTTCAGCCGAATTCAAAGGTAGACGATGAAAGGATTTCCGCGTCAAGGATAGTTTTGCTGACTTGCGCTTGATCAGCATGGAGACAGCAACAGTGTCGCAGAGCTCGTTCACAATAGACTGCAGCCAGGTATCCAAGCGCCCTCACAGTTGTGCTCGCGCTTTGAAATAAAGACTAACCGCGTTTCTTCAGATTGCTTGGATGCTCAACCATGGAGAAGGACAGTCCTTGTTTTTGATCGACGAATTTGGAAAAGGTACTTGCTTTACACCCTCATCGTTACGAGTAGTGCTCGCTGACATTGGTACTTTCTGAACAGGAACTGCGGAGCTTGATGGAGTAGCGCTTCTGGTACGCTTTCATGTATCTTGTGCACTTGCGGGCTCTGTATAGCCAGCGTCTGGATAACAGTCTACCTTACAGAGCTCGCTGATAAACTATCTGGCATCGAAATCGCTGAACGCTCGCTCTCCACGCGTGATTATCACAACGCACCTGCTGGTATGGAATGAGTGATAATACTTTTTGTGAGTGCATCTCGATCTAACTCGATGTTGCGCAGGAAATTTTCCAAAACAACCTGCTGTCGGCCCTGAGCACCCTTGAAAATCAAGCTGAAGATCCAAGTGATCAACTGAATGGAAAGGAGACGTCGCTTCGAACAAAAGCTCCCATCGTGTGCGCAATGATGGCATCTACTATCATGTCGAAAGAATCCACATCAGTTCGGGATATTTCTCCGTTGTACGAATTGCGCGACGGAACTTCGATGCACAGCAACGCTCTAGGGTGTGCTGCAACATGTGGTAAGTGGTTGCGAGCCTCGCCTTTTTCATTGGGAAATGCGCGACTAAAATGAAAGAACCTGGCAGGAATCCCCGATCACATTATAAACCGAGCCTCCGACATCTTGGCTACAAGAAAGAACAGCCAACCAATCAAGGCAATAAGCACCGGCGACTCGGTTGATCTCAGATCGGAAGACCAACTTGCCATGTTTTTTGCATCGATCACAGACTGGGCAAATGCTAGCGACAAGGACGTGGCGAAGTTTCTCACGATGGCTCGCATGTGTGATCAATAAAATGCATTCGCTAATTACTAAAGATTGTTAATGAAAGCCATGGCTGAGTGTGCGAATGATACCTCGCTCAAAAAAGGTTCAAAAGTGACACACATTCTCTTCAGCTGATGTTCTGGCATTTTTCTCGACCTCCAAACAGCGACGCTGGCGAACGGTGCTTCAAAATGCTGCTGCTCACGTGTCTCTTCCAGTTTTTACTGGCAAGCGGCGTCGATGTCAACATTGAGAAGCTCATCAAGGTCGTCATGGTTCTCGTTGTCACCGAGTGACGGGTCGGAGAAATCATCGGGGGCTGGAACGTCTTCTAACAGTGATAGCGCGCTGCTCTCAGTATCGTTCCAGAGCGGATTTGCGCTGGTGTCTTCCGTGTACTCAGCAGTAGCCTGCGACCACCAAGCAGATGGTGGAGCTCCAGACTCAAGCATTCTGTGCTCCTCTTCGTTATCCCACACGCCGAAAGCTTCTGATGGCTCATAGTCGTCGATCAACGAAGGCGTCTT